>CM076582.1:793470359-793580866 GCA_034641835.2 Pinus albicaulis | reverse complement strand
TCCCTTGGTTTCTATTCCTCTCTGCATCGTATCCTTTTCTACTCGTTGAACCCTCGATCTCCTTAGCCACATCTACGTTAACCCTTTCCTCTGGCTGCCCGTCATCAACTCTGCGTTCACCATTTCCTTCAGCTCGACCCTCCCATCGATCTGCACCCTTTTTGTCTGCCCCTCGAGCCAGATCTCACGCTGTCCCTGTCTTTGACGTCAACCCTTCTCTGCAGCTCCACCTTTCTTTTTTCCACGCTTGTCCATTTCCGCATACATTTCTGCTCCGTCAAACCCTCTATCCGTCGTCCAAGCCGTCTCCAACATTAAGCTTCAACCTGCAAATACAAACAAAGAAACACAAATCGCGTTAAATTTTTTTACGCCGACATTTTTATTTTGATCAATTTCATTTTAGGTTTTGGTGCGTTGTGGTAGCGCAGGGTTAGGATTGTAGTTTCGATTTTATTTGTTTGTGTAGGCTTAGTGTTAAACGTAGATTTGATTTTTATTGTTTTATTTCATTTAGCGTAGGTTTGGGACTTTAGTCTAGTTTTAATGTATAGTTGTAAGGTAGTGACTAATCGTAGTTTTAGTTTTAATTAGATTTCTTTTAGATTTTAATAGATTTAATTTAGTTTGTTTTAGGATCTAACTTAGGATTTAACTTTAGCTTTAATTTTAGATTTTAAAATTTTAGATATTAAATTTTAATTTAGTCGTAGTTCAATTTTAACTTAGTTTTAATTAGACTTAATTTTAGGTTTTGTTTAGATTTAATTTAGATTTTAGATTAGAACTTTTATTCGGATTTAGACCTTAAATTTAAAAAATATTAAAAAAAAATTCAAAAAAAAAAAAGATTTTAAAAATCTAAAAATACAAAAATATAAAAAAAAAATTCAAATTTTCTATAGTCAAATGCGCTAAAATTTTTCTATCTAAAGTTTGATTGTAGATCTTTTTAATTTTCGAACTGGGTTATGATTGGAATATCTTAATTTCGGAAATGTTTCGAGCATCTGGCATTCTCATGTTATTGTTATTCATGGTTGTGGCATTTTCAATTTTATATCATTGTGATCAATCGTGTTTTAATAAGCAGCAGTTAATCGTCACTTGCTTATAATTGCATAACGGGATTTTGTTTGACTCCATAAGGCACTAGTCTTAAACATGAAATATAATTTAGAGCTGTGGAATCTCGTTCATTTTATCAAGTATTTGATGTTTTAGCTGTGTCTCCTAGATTCATCATCCTCATTTGTAATAGGGTCTACCTCCCTTAGCTTGCAAGGAGACAGTTTAAATAGAGAGATTGGGGATAAGAGTGACAGCCCCCAATCTGAGCCGTTGTCGCAGTGCCTTGACAATCTGTGCGACAACATTTTTTGGCGCCGTTGTCGGGGAAAGAGTTTTTTTGTCCTTGGTCTTAACGACATTTTATAATCTTCTAATCTTCTTTCGCCATTCATTAGCCTGTCGTAAAGGATCACATTTTCTGGCGACTTTTCATCTCTTCATATTTTCATCGTCATATCTTTCGTCATATCACTAATCATTTCATCATCGTATCTTTAACATTTGGACATTTCAGTTGGCTTCTTGTTTGGGTGGCGACTCCACTTATTCATCTATTTACTCCCAGACAAGAATCCCCCCTTTATATCCATCTGTTATTCTCGATTATTTCCTTCTATTTTCAGAATTAGTTTCATGTTCAAGTGGCGACTCCATTCATTCATTTCTTACAAGAGTTTCTGCTAAGAAGTTTGCTTCTTGAGGACCTTTTGACTATTCTTGAACACGGATCTATTTCTCAAATTTTAAGCAGGTCATCATGGGTGACACCTTTCATGACATGCCAGAAGAGGCCACTTCAAAATTGCCTTTTTTCTCATGTGGTGATCCAGGCACTGCTCTATTACATCCAAGGACGATCAACCTTTTTATACATAAATATTGTCGTCCCTCACAATATAATCATGAAGATGTCAAGATACGTGTCTTTGGTTATTCTTTAAAAGGTAATGCTATCGATTGGTTTCGAAATTGTCCTGAAGAGTATTGTTTACAAGACATCATCAATGCTTTTACAGATAAATATATAAAACAAGATGATTCGCCTTGTGTTTCCAGTATTATGCAAAATAATAAAATTGATCTTGTAGAAGATTCAGCGATCAGAAGGAGTTTTCCAGACAATTCTCAGGACAAATCCACTTCTACCACCACAACACAAACCCACGATAGTGGTGAAACAGAAACAAGTTGTCAAATCAGTTTTGACAACGATAAGCATCTTGTTAGGGAATTGATTCAGATGGTTAAGGGTATACAGCTAAATCAAGCTCAGGTAATCAAGAATATGGAGGCCAATCAGGCTCAAATCATTAAGAATATGGAACTTAATCAAGAGAAAATAACAAGGTTGAAAAAATCGCGATTTTATCGCGATTTCTTCAACTCAACGATTTTATCGGCGATTTTTTCCCCATTTTTTGAAAAAATCGCCAATCGCCAAAAAATCGCGATTTTTTGGAAAAATTTGCGATTTTTTGGAAAAAATTGCGATTTTTTTGGTAAAAATTGTGGGCCCATCAAATAGCAACCCTATAAGTTCAAAAATCGATTTTTTTTTTTGTCATTTTTGCAGCCCTCTCATTTTCCTGACACACCCTGTTGGCAGTTAATGGTAATGTTAAATTCTTAAAGTAAAAGGATGTTAATGGTAATGTTAAATTTTTAACATTACCATGAAATGACTCAGGATGTTTAAGAGTGGTTTCGACCTCATTGGATTTCACATGGAGAAACTAGAATTTTAGATTTCACTCAAAATTTAGCAGACTTAATGGTTTTCAGGGTTTCATGGTTTGGGGATTTGCATTGTTTCCATTTGATTCTATTATGTGTAAGGGTATGAGATTGGCATTTGATCAAGAGTATGAAGTCCTTAAAGAACCTTGATGTTGGTGGCATTGATTGTTGAACTTTGTTGATGTTGGTGGTATTGATTGTTGAACTCCCCTACTGTGGCCTTAACAAGAATGTACCCTTCACTCAAAGGAAAACCACTGGTTAGGCATGTTAATCTTTTTCTACCGCATTTTAAGGTTGAGGAGATGAACCCTTCACTCAAACCAAAAGCATTGGTTAGGCATGTTAAACTTTTTCAATTTCTATCATGTTATAAAGTTGAGCAATCCAAGTCTGAAGACTTTGAGCTAGATGATGTTTATGTATCTCTTGTTGATGATCCCATTTCTAGTAGCGATGAATCAATGATGAGTTTCATGAGGAGGAGGAGGAGGAGCAACAACAGGAGGAGGAGGTGACACCACCTACCCCTGCTACCGGTAGAGGACGTGGTCTGCCTACTTTAGCTCCTGGTGCTTCAGGATCTGGAGCACAACACAATCTATTGCCAGCCTCGCCAACTTCTTCGTCTAGAGGGAAAGCTGTTACATTTTCTCGCAAGAGGGGTAGAGGAAATCAGTGGTATAGGTTATTTGGTGCATTCCTTTGTATATAACATTATGACTCATGATATGAGATACATTATTATATTTTTTGTTGATATTTTGAGGCTGAGTTGACTCTTGAGACTCAAGACTTAGTATTCAGGACAGGATTCAGTTTTATGTGTGATGTAGCACTAGACATGATATTAAACATCTTATATATTAGTTTTTTTTTTCATATTTATGTGTCAATGCATTTATTTTATGCTGTAGATGCTTTAGATATTAAAAAAATTGAAAAAAAATGAATATTTTTGTATGTGCCGATTTTTTCCCGATTTTTACGATTTTTTCCGATGTTTTCCCCTCGGCGATTTTATCCCGATCGCGATTTTTTCATCTTTGGAAAATAATAGCGGATCATACCAGGGAAATTGGTTCTATACAGAGCAAGTTATTCGCCTTAGAAGAAAAACATATGAAAGAAATGAACTGTATGCAAAATATCTTCATGGCCATGAAAACAGATAATGATAAAATGATTCAAAACATGGAACGCAAATTGTTGACGATTGGGGAAAGTCATGCACAGGAAATAAATGTCATGGAAAACAGGTTAAAGATAATGGAAGTTAATCATTCTAATCAGATCTCTGATATTCAAAAGAAGTTGGAAAAAATGGAAAGATCACACATGCATGATTTCCAACCCAAGACAGATTATAGGCTTCCCAGTTTGCTGAAGCAATTCCCATCTCATCACACGGAGGTCACTTTGCCCATTAAGGAAGAATTAACTATGGCTACAAAGGACGTTGAGAAAGACCAAGATTATGTGTCACCTTTAACAGAGTATATTCAGAGTAATATTGGTCATGCTCCAGGTTCTTCAAATATTTTGTGCAAGCATTTTCAAGATCAGGACAAGAAATCTACAGTAGTGTTATTGCTGACATCACAACCCACTCAGACGAAGAGAAAAAAGAAGAAAGGAAGAAGTAAGCGATTTGATTCGTCTAATGGTCGAGACCAGCTTGACATTCGGATAAGACAGAGTCCTACATTGTGCAAGATGGGACATGGCACATCTGAAAAGCAACCAACAGACCTGCCTGAAAGCAGGCAAATGCTCAGCATACAATATATTGAGCACATCTGATGCCACAGGGCATCCTCTGTATCGTATTTCTAACCCTACTCCTTGTTATTTCAGCATTTCATTTTGCAGTTAGAATAGATTTACTTTTCATGTTAAGTAGAATAATAAATAAAAGAAGAGCTTCTATTTTTCATGAGCTTAATGTTATATGATGATATTTGGATGGACGCTACTTATGTAATCTTGTGTGTTGCTTGGATGCAGATTCTGGATTCTCACATTCCTTCAGTGAAGCAACGTGTCCCCAAGTAGAGCCAGATGTTGACCGCACTTTGTCAACTACCCCATAGCAGTACACCCCCATTTTTTCAAATGGGATTCGTCATGTTCGACGTGGTCGCGCCATTCAGATTCCATCATCAGTCGACAAATTTTATAAATGATGTAAACCCATTCTGCATGTAATGATGTAAATGATCTAAGTAAGACCGTCAATGTATGTAACAACCTAGGTAACCCTAGTATGTTGTTGATGATCTCTATCCTAGGAGGTTTTTTGTCTCACTGATTCACGAAAGTGATCAGCAGAGTTTTTCCCTCCAGCCTCACCCCAAATCTAGGGTGGAATTTGTCATCAGCATACTAAGTGAGTCCTATTGGTTTTAAGCGAGTCTTTGTAAAAGTAGTTTGAACTACTTGGTCTACTAGATCATGTTTTGAGTCGCAGAATTGGGTATTTATTTGAGGGTCTATACGAATGGGTATTCCCCCTTCATGTATGTAAATGTATTATCTCATGTAAAGAGGGTTGGAAAAATAATTATAATCCCCTCTCAGTCAATTAATTAAATTTTTTGGTCAATTAATTAATAGAATCTTAAACCAGAAATTTAATTAATTTAGGGTCCTAAGTTAGGATTAAATCTTTAAAGGCAAAATTTGTGGGTCCTTGGAAAATGATTTTGAAAGCCCCAGGCCAAGGGAATATTGAGAAATTTAAGAAATTTTGGACCCTTGGGCCTTGGTGCTATAGTCAAAGTCAAAATTTTGGGGTAATTAACTCTGAATTAATTGATAAATTCGTTTTTTCCCCAAAATTTTAATTTCAACGCTCCGGATTAAAAGATAATTAAATCTTTTGGACGGTTGAGATTATTTTGACAAGGATCATCCAAACTAGCCATTAGAGATTTTGTCCTATAAATTTAGAGGTCTTTGTCAGTCTTGAGTCATTCAATCTCAGGATCGTGTACTTGTTCTTGGAATCTCTTGTGAATTTTCTTTGATGAATAAAGCATAAAGACTTTGGGGTTACAAATCTTGATGTTCCTTCTCGGATCTATGTGGTGAATTGTCTCTAAACTCTGCTACTTTGTTTCTTGCATTTTATGGTTGATGGCCTTCATGGATTAATCTGCATACAGGTATCTTGTGCAGTTTTCTGGGTTTATAAAATAACATTCTGATTTTTCTGAAAAGGTCTCATGTTGTTTTCTTAAATCTCTATCGATCTAAGGTTCAGATCTAAGTGTGCAGAGAAATAGTTTTTAAGATTGAGCGTCTGGGGAAGTCTTCGGTTGGACCAGCCGACTCTCAATAAACATAAGTCTGAAAAGCTCATTATTTGTTGAATTCCAAGTCTATCTTACGAAATTGGTGGTTTTGCAGGGTTTTCTAAGGCTTGTGTCTCTCTCAAAAAATTTTAAATTTCTAAAAAAAACTGTGCTAAAATGGATTCAAATCTAACCATGAGAGTTTTAAATCTGTAAACTACTTGTAAATTTGTAATTTTTCTGTAAGGGTTTAATCGTTTCTTGGTGTGTATCTTCAGATCTAGCTGGTTTCTTGCTGATTCAGGGTTCAAATCGAATTTTGTTTTTAGGATCTGAGGTAG
The DNA here is from genome assembly GCA_034641835.2 of Pinus albicaulis. NCBI lineage: Eukaryota > Viridiplantae > Streptophyta > Pinopsida > Pinales > Pinaceae > Pinus > Pinus albicaulis. The sequence continues at coordinate 793,574,421 of CM076582.1, read as the reverse complement.
ATCTAGCCTCCAAAGGCCAGATCTGGCCTCAAATCACAATTGTGGACGAATCTGGACAATATTTAATTTAAAGAAAACTGAAAATCTGAGATTGCAGGGAGAAATTTTTTAATTTGAAGGGAAAAATTTTAATTTGATTGGGTGTTCACTACATATTTTTGTCTCTGCCCTAGCTGCATTTGTTAACTCCCTTCTTTATCATCGTTTCCACTTGTTTTCACGTCCAATCTCCATTTCTCCTACTGTCGCTGTAACCATATCCTTCAAATCCTCGTGTCAAAGCCTGCGTTCAAGCCTTCGACCTCCACCATCGATGTCCCTTGGTTTCTATTCCTCTCTGCATCGTATCCTTTTCTACTCGTTAAACCCTCGATCTCCTTAGCCACATCTGTGTTAACCCTTTCCTCTCGCTGCCTGTCATCAACTCTGCGCTCACCATTTCCTTCAGCTCGACCCTCCCATCGATCTGCACCCTTTTTGTCTACCCCTCGAGCCAGATCTCACGCTGCCCCTGTCTTTGACGTCAACCCTTCTCTACAACTCCACCTTTCTTTTTTCCACGCTTGTCCATTTCCGCATACATTTCTGCTCCGTCGAACCCTCTGTCCATCGTCCAAGCCGTCTCCAACGTTAAGCTTCGACCTGCAAATACAAACAAAGAAACACAAATCGCGTTAAATTTTTTTTACGCCGGCATTTTTATTTTGATCAATTTCATTTTAGGTTTTGGTGCGTTGTGGTAGCGCAGGGTTAGGATTGTAGTTTCGATTTTATTTGTTTGTGTAGGCTTAGTGTTAAATGTAGATTTGATTTTTATTGTTTTATTTCATTTAGCGTAGGTTTGGGACTTTAGTCTAGTTTTAATGTATAGTTGTAAGATAGTGACTAATCGTAGTTTTAGTTTTAATTAGATTTCTTTTAGATTTTAATAGATTTAATTTAGTTTGTTTTAGGATCTAACTTAGGATTTAGCTTTAGCTTTAATTTTAGATTTTAAAATTTTAGATATTAAATTTTAATTTAGTCGTAGTTCAATTTTAACTTAGTTTTAATTAGACTTAATTTTAGTTTTTGTTTAGATTTAATTTAGATTTTAGATTAGAACTTTTATTCGGATTTAGACCTTAAATTTAAAAAATAAAATAAAATAAAATATTAAAAAAAAATTCAAAAAAAAAAAATGATTTTAAAAATCTAAAAATACAAAAATATAAAAGAAAATTTTCAAATTTTCTATAGTCAAATGCGCTAAAATTTTTCTATCTAAAGTCTGATTGTAGATATTTTTAATTTTCGAACTGGGTTATGATTGGAATATCTTAATTTCGGAAATGTTTCAAGCATCTGGCATTCTCATGTTATTGTTATTCATGGTTGTGGCATTTTCAATTTTATATCATTGTGATCAATCGTGTTTTAATAAACAACAGTTAATCGTCACTTGCTTATAATTGCATAATGGGATTTTGTTTAACTCCATAAGGCACTGGTCTTAAACGTTAAATCTAATTTAGAGTTGTGGAATCTCGTTCATTTTATCAAGTATTTGATGTTTTAGCTGTGTCTCCTCGATTCATCATCTTCATTTGTAATAGGGTCTACCTCCCTTAGCTTGCAAGGAGACAGTTTAAATAGAGAGATTGGGGAGAAGAGTGACAGCCCCCAATCTAAGCCGTTGTCGCAGTGCCTTGACAATCTGTGCGACAACACCACCCATGGAAACTATACCTCCATCGCTCTACCGCAAAACCATCCCACCCATCTTGGCAGTCATTTCAGGGATGTTCGGTTTAGATAATGCGGTGGGGGTAACAAAAGCCTATATGGGGTTTTTATACCTTATGATACAGCCCTGGATTTTGCTAAACATTCCCACCTTTCTGACCTCTGCTATTCAGGCTTAGTTCCAAGATCTATCAACTTCAAGTTGTTTTAGGTACTATTCTTTGGTGTTTTACTTGTTCCTGTTCACACACGCAGAGAAGATCGAGGGCTTAGGCCTAGACAAGTTCTCCATGCAAGATGACGAGCCAAACTCCGTTTCCAAATGGACCCTCTCTATCCATCAACACCCCAAAGGAAGGGGGTGCATGAAATTCGTCACGGATTTCATGTCCAGGACCTATGAAATTATACATGGAAACCCTCCACCCAGGATTTTTCCTGAACAAAAGGAGTTGCTACAGTTTAGCGAGACAGATTGTGTCGGGGATTGGTATTTGTTTGAAGATCACACTCAGATCAGGGTTTATGGTTCTGAAGTGTTGAGATTTTGTGTATTTGGGGTAGCATCAGTTGTGCTCTAGCTCCCAAATTTTGAGGAAGGACTAGAGTACACTTGATCTACAAGACCCAAAAATGGATTTGGGAAATTTCAAATGGTTTGGGAGATATTAAATTAATTAATTATTTTAATGTATTTCCTAAGTTAAAACTTAGGAAACTTATATAATTAAAGTGAATTTAATTAGACATGTGATGAAATTGTCTTAAGTCACACGGATCAAGCTCTCTTTTAATCTTAGCCATTGATTCAAGATCTGATCATGGTCGTTGGTTTCCCAACGAGAAAAGTATAAAGGAACGGCTTGGGGTCATTTGTAAAGATACATAGAGGTAGAGCACTGAAGCTAAGCTGAGATTCTAGGGTGGGTTTGCTAAGAATTCTCAGAAGTGTTTCAGCTGTAGAGAGGGGAATTTAGGCCAAGGAGATGATCTGATCCCGAGGTCTAGAATCAGCAAGAGGCAGAGATCAACTCAGAGAGGTAGCACAGAGAAGCAGGAGAGCAGCAGCAGGAAGGGCAGCAACTGTTCTACGCAGGTCATGCGCAGTCCCTCAAGGACAGCGTGATTTTCTGCAGGAAACCCTCAGTGGTTACGCAAAGACCCTAAGGGGCAACGTAAGGACTGCGTCACCCAGTCTGGGGTAACGCAGCCTTTTTGGAGCAATGTTGAGGGTCAGAGGGGCTTCAGAGGTTGACGCATAGGCTTCAAGGGCAGCACTGGGGTTTCTAGGCCCTAATTTTGGCTAAGTTCTATAAATCCTGTTTGAGGGTGTGGATCTGTCATTATTTTGGCCCTAGATCAACCAATGAGCTATAGATTTATTATTTCTCTATCGGGTATTCCAAATCTGGAACCGAGGCTTGTTGTATTCAGAAAATTCATAATAATAAAACCCTCTAGCAGCTAAAAGACCGGTTTTCCCACATTGGGCTTTTCCGGGGACTATTTGTCCATAAATATCTGTGTCACTTTGTCTATGTGTGCATGAACTTGTTCTAGATCTGGACTGGTGGAGATTTGTTATGTGTTTTGCTTCGATTTTAACTTGAATTTATTCAGTTAATAACTTGTCTAAGTAGGAGGAGCATAACTAGGTTAACAGTAAAAATTCTGCATAAAGTGTAAAGATTCAGAAATTTCCACATGGTATCAGAGCAATTGTAGATCTAGGAGAGTCACCAGCAAGAGACTGAAGAAGCAGAAACACAGATCTGAAGGGACAGTGCAGTTTTCAGAGGCAGATTCACGCAGAGGGAAGGGTGATGCATTCTAACACTGTCTCCCAGCAAGCCCACGCAATTACTGCGTAGAGGCAGCTCAGAAACAGCGTTGGATTAGTCTGAAGCCTGCTAGTGTGATGCAGATCTGAATCTGTCAGATCCAGAAAAGACTGAAGAAAAGCTGCAGAAATTCAGAAGGTGTTGGTGGGGTTAAATTTCTGAAGTGTTCAGATTTTTTTCCTAAGCACAAGTGACAAAGAGCGGGAGGAGATCAGCTTCTCAGAGAGTTTCTAGCCAAAGAAACTTGCAGTTTGATCAGAGGATCAAACAGAGTCGAATCATAGTTGATTTGGCAGATTTCCATGAAGGGAAATCAATTGTCAGAGGGAGCAGAAGGTGGTTGTTTCGCCAAGGGCCTTAGATCCATTTCTCTAGCAAAGAGAAAAGGAAGTTCTGACACATTCTGAGTAGATGGCTCCTCATGGACTGTGTGATCAGGACAGGTTGGATGGCCTTTCCAACTTTTCAGTTTGGAAGGCAAGGATCCTGATATTCCTTGAGGCATACAATCTTAGAGACCATGCAGAGCAAACTCTGGCCACACCGACCAATCTATATCTCCTTCGGAAGCATGAGGAAGATGTTGGGCATGCCAAGTGGCTGATTATGGATGGAATTAAGGACCATATTGTACAACACTTAGCTGAGAAGAAGACGGCTAATGAGATGTGGAAGGCCTTAATCTCCCTATATGAGGGAAAATCTGTCCAAAGGAAGATGATGCTGAAGGCACAGATAAGGTCATTCATGATGACCAAGGGAGAAGACATGGAACATTTTCTCTTCAAATTGTAGTCAATTAGAAATCAGTTGACTGTAACGAGTGCTAAGATGGAAGACGATGTGATAGTCAGGACTACCCTCAATGCAGTCACAGATGAGTGGGAAACCTTTGTCCAAAGTATCTTGGGCAGAGCGGACCTCCCAGATTGGGATAGCTTGTGGCCAATTCTGCGTCAAGAAGAACTCCGCAGATTCACCAAGAAGCAGCACAGCTCTGGATTGAGCAAAGTGAAGAAGGAAGATGAAGAAGATGCAGCCTTGGCATCAAAGACGCGGCAAGGAAAGAAGAAGAATAATCTGTCAAAGATCAAGTGCTTCCAATGTGGTGAAATGGGACATTTTGCCAACAATTGTCCTCAGAAGAAAAGGACAAGGAAGCTTCTTCTTCCAAGGCTGTTGTGGCAGATGATGGATCGGAAGATGATGCAGCCATGAGCGCTCATAAACCACGAAGGGGGGGCGACATGGATATGTAGAGGAGCTACATAATCTAAGGCGAGATCCTTGAGCAGCTCATTTCTTGGATCACATGCGAGCTACGGCAGCCTTAAGATAGTAGCGAGACAAGTGGAGCAGTGGGCACATAGATCACAGATGAAGTAGAGGCAGATCCGAAGACTGGAAGGAGCAGCGCAAAGCAAAGCAGTAGTAGCGTAGAAGCAGCAGCAGCGCAGAGCAAAGTTGCTTACGCAGTGCAGAGTTGCAGCAACGCAAAAGGCTTCAAAGGGATAGTGCAGTGCAGCAGCAGCGTGAGAGATTACAGCACAAGGGGCTGATGTGACTTCAGTGGTCCAGAGGGAGTCTGCTTACACAGTGCAGAGTTGTAGCCGTGCATCATCCTTCAGATGCCAACACAGATATGTAGCCTATGGAACTTCAGTGATGAGGATGCAGCCCATCCGACTTGTCTCTCAAAGATTGGGCAGGAGATTCAATTGTTTCTCTCAACAACTGAAGTTGCAGTGCAGCAGATCAGCAGTGGCAGTGCTATGAGCAGTACAGATGCAGCAAGTTGAGGGGGAGCTGCAGTACAAAGGTTGCAGTGGCAGTGGCAGAGTCATGGGCAGCAGTACAGAATGGACGCAGCAGTGTAGAGTTGAGTGGCAGCAAGCCAAGCATCAGCAGCACAGAACCAGTGCCCAAAATCATGTAATGCATAGTGTGATGTATTGCAAGAGCACACTCTTGATGCTGAGAGGGAGTGTTGAGATTTTGTGTATTTGGGGTAGCATCAGTTGTGCTCTAGCTCCCAAATTTTGAGGAAGGACTAGAGTACTCTTGATCTACAAGACCCATAAATGGATTTGAGAAATTTCATCTAGTTTAGGAGATATTAAATTAATTAATTATTTTAATGTATTTCCTAAGTTAAAACTTAGGGAACTTAAATAATTAAAGTGAATTTAATTAAACATGTGATGAAAATGTCTTAAGTCACATGGATCAAGCTTTCTTTTAATCTTAGCCATTGATTCAAGATCTGATCATGATCGTTGGTTTCCCAAAGAGAAAATTATAAAGGAAAGGCTTGGGGTCATTTGTAAAGATACACAGAGGCAGAGCACTGAAGCTAAAGCTCAGATTCTAAGGCGAGTTTGCTAAGAATTCTCAGAAGTGTTTCAGTTGTAGAGAGGGGAATTTAGGCCAAGGGGATGACCTGATCCTGGGGTGTAGAATCAGCAAGAGGCATAGATCAGCTCAGAGAGGCAGCATAGAGAAGCAGGAGAGCAGCAGCAGGAAGGGCAGCAACTGTGCTATGCAGGTGCTGCGTAGTCCCTCAAGGACAACGTGATTTTCTGCAGGAAACCCTCAGGGGTTACGCAGAGACCCTAAGGTGCAACGTAAGGACTGTGTCACCCAGTCTGGGGTAACGCAACCCTTTGCAGAGCAGTGCTGAGGGTCAAAGGGACTTTAGAGGCTGATGCAAAGGCTTCAGGGGTAGCATTGAGGTTTCTAGGCCCTAATTTTGCCTGAGTTCTGTAAATCCCATTTGAGGGTGTGGATCAGTCGTTATTTTGGCCCTAGATCAACCAATGAGTTGTAAATCTATTATTTCTTTGTCGGGTTTTCCAAATCTGGAACCCAGGGTTGTTGTATTCAGAAAATTCTTAATAATAAAACCCTTCAGCAGCCAGAAAACCGGTTTTCCCGCATTGGGTTTTTCCTAGGATTATTTTTCCAGAAATATCTGTGTCACTTTGTCTGTGTGCGCATGAACTTGTTATAGATCTGGATTGATGGAGATATGTTATGTGTTTTGCTTCGATTTTAACTTGAATTTATTCAATTAATAACTTGTCTAAGTAGGAGGAGCATAACCAGGTTAACAGTAATAATTTATGCATAAAGTGTAAAGATTCAGAAATTTCCACATGAAGTTTCTCATTTCCGTCTGCCAATTTTCATGTCCATGAGAATCTTCACCCTCGAGTTCATCCGACAAGTCCTGAGTGCAGACCAAACTCATTTTGTGCCTGCGAAGAAGGGATATATTCTGAGGCTCCCGACCGTGGTAGGGCCTTTCACTATCAGCTCAAGACATGCACTCCCTCTGGCTAAGGAGTTGTTGCAGAAGATGAATTTCCTGCAAGGGGATGTATGGCACTATGATCCTAAGGGATATATCACACACAAAAGGAAGAAGATTAAATCTTCGACGAATCTTCGTGGCCTTTGGATACAGAGATGGAGGCCAAATCCCCCGCTGCTGAAGGGAGAGAAGACAGTGCGCACAATGAGGTGGAGGTCCAGGATCAGGAGAGTTATCAAATGGCACAGGATTTCCGGGATGAAGAAGAGGAAGGTCACCTCAACAAAAAGCAAAGAACAGAGGGGCCTGAAGCACAGGTCACTAAGCAGCCCGAAGAGGAAGCCCCGGAGTATATGAGTAAAGGAAAAGACAAGTCAGGGTTCCAATTGTCTTTCGACTCTGCATCTTCAAAGGCACCTTTGCAGTATTCACAGGTGATCACCCCAGGGGAAGGCCTTTCAGAAAGTGACACAAGATCAGGAAAGGAATGGCCAAAAGGAGAGCAGATTGAAGCTAAGAATCGATCAGTTCGTAGACAGACACCATACTAGGCTCTTGACGAATCTTGATGTGGAGAATGATCAACTAATAGTCGCAGTCCAACATTCAATTTCTCACCCTTTGTCTCCAGGTTCCAAGTATAGGGCCCTAGAAATGATACTCGAGCTTGCTTCCATCCCATTGGCTGACAATCTAAACCTACACAAGTTTATTAGAGAGATGTTGCATACCGAGGTGTTGAAACACATCCTCGCTTTGGAAAAAGCTGAGAGTAAGTTAACCAAGATGTCAAATACCCTCAAGAGAGAGAGAGAGCAAATGCAAAGGCTCTTTCCAGTCAATTAGCGAATTACAAGAAGATGATAACAGGTAAGGGCACTAATCTTAACGCGGCAATGCTGACGTTGTTGCAGAAGACAGAATTGGAGGTGCAGGAGTTGCGATGTAAGTTAAATATTCCCTGCTCGGAGCACATCCAGACAGGGAAGTTGGCTCAGGTTGAGAAAGAGAAGAAGGCCCTCACAGAGATGCTTCTCCAAAAGGATGAGGAGATAACAAAGCTAAAGCAGAGAATGATTGAGCTCCAACACGCGCAAGACAGTCATGTATGCCTAGTTCAAGTGCTCGACGATCCATAGAATGCCTCGGAACACCTAACCAAGGCCCTGACAGAGTTGAAGGTCTCAGAAGATGAGACCCGAACCGTGGCAGGTTGTTAGACGAAGCAAAGGCTGCCCTCGCAGAAAAGAAAAAGACAACCTCGTCTTTACAAAAACAAATGGATGCCAATTGCAGGGAGTCTCAAGAGTTGAGCAAGTCAGTCAAAGACTTCAAAAGGCAGCTCAAAGGTAATATGTCATCGGTAGAGGCCAGACAAATCATCTAGAGTGAGATCATGAAAGAGATGAAGGATCACTGCGAGCTCGTCACATTGGCAAACGATAAAAAGAATGCCATCTGTGATTTCAAAATGCAGCTGGACGCAGGTCGCCGAGAGGGAAATGACAACGTGACGATTGCGCGTGGATACATTCGATTCATCAATGAACTCCCCACTAAAGAGTTGGGCATGCGCGGAGTGGCCAACCATTTCAAGACGGTAATGAAAATCATGAAGATGGTACACAAGGAGGAGGCACAGGTAAAAGCAGCTGGATGTTTGGGGATAGTGGCCAAAGGGGTGGAAGCATTTGATCATGAATGGAATAAGGTGGTAGAGGCAAGGTTGCCAGCTTGCTAGGATCCCCTGGTGTACTGCTCCCTTGGGCCACATATGGGCAACGGATGACCGAGATTAAAGTCAAGGCCAACTCAACTTTGGAAAAGGCCTCTTATCTTAAGGCCGAAACCTTGGTGTCATCATTGCGCAAGGAATTCCTACTACTCGCCAAGGTCAAGCAGTTCTTCTCTGCCAACCTCCACTACTCCGAGTTGACTCAGTTGCGCGCACTGTTCGAGCTTTCTAGCTCTGCGCCCTTACCTGCAGACGTTGTATGGCAGAGATGTTAGGAACACACGCACCCTCCAGCCGCATCCACGTCACAGCCGACGGTGCCTCTGTCATCTCGCCACTCTGGCTCTTCTTCCACTCCCATACGGCCACGCACCTCGGGACATTCTGCCACCCCTTGATGCAACCATTGAAGATATCAAGATTCGGCCCATGCGGCCCATAGTTACTTCGTTTTACTTTACTGTTCTGTTATGATGTTTAGCTAGTGAAATCATCATTTCACTCTCGTTATTGTTATTTTCTATTAGGAAGAGTGTTCCTCATAGCACACTACAGTCAGACCATATCATTTTGATTTTGATGTATGTACCGGGAATCAAGAAGGAATATCTAAGAGCCTATAAAGGTGAAACTCAGCAAGTATGAAAGGGTTTTGGATTTTTGTGGAAGTTTTGGCTCCATACTGTGTGGATTTTTGTGTAATACTGTTTTGAGCTCTAACTGCATATCTAGGAGAGTTGTTTTCGAAAGTTAATATAAGAACGACCTTGTCTACGGATGTATTCCAATTGGGTTAATGAGCAGTATGTATGTGTTTTTCTCTTGTTTGTTTAAGCTTCTTTCCACTTTTTTATTTGTTCTTCAGAAGTCTCGTATGTGAAATGCTGGTGGTAGATGATTTAATAAATGAATTTGTATACATCCTCATTGTGGAAAGACGACACTCATGCGTTAATTATCTTACAACCTTAATATCGCTCACCATGAGGCTACCTCTCCATCAACATCATATTCTCCATTTTTCCCCAAATCCTAAGAAGGACGGATTCTTATTGCCGAATAAGCCCATCTTTCGTGGGGTTTCTCCTCCTAATTCCTCTGAATTATTGTCCCCTTATACTCCCAAGTCTGCTCATTAGTCCTTTACTTGGTCCATTCAAAGCATCCTCAATTCTTATAGTCCCGAGTCCATTCCGAGTGATGTCTAGTGTACATGAAGCTTAGTACCAATGTTTTCTACAGCTATCTTGAACCACAGTCCCATTAGTCCTAAATGAAGATACACTCAAAGTAAGCTCCAGATGAACAAGTTTATATCTTCTGATTCTTAAGATATCCTAGGCACTGGTCTTTTGCAACTCAAGGTTGTCTCTAGGAGTGACAACACAACACTCCCTCTTAACTAGGGAGGTATTCATAATGGTACTTGGTCATTCTTAATCTGAAGAGATCTCATAAGAAAGGTCATATTTGTAACCCATTTGTTTCTAACATCATATCAATCCAACATTGTCACATAGCAAGGCCTTGACTAACAGCTCCATCTCTTCTCGAGATCTTGAGCTACAATGTTGGTCACACCAATGACTATAGACGTCATCATCATTGTCTCAAAGGTACATACTCCACCCGGGTGTTCACCGAGTATGACCTTCTTGGACTATTCTTATCTTGGGTAGCTAATCCTCAAAGAATATCGGTCCATGTCTATTCTTGTCTTGAATTCCCTACCACATTCTCAAAGTGTATCAGATGCCAAATGGTTACCAAATTCTCCATTCTTTCTTACAGTGAAGACAAGAATGTAGTGTCTAACTCTCCCTCTCAGATAGGGAGGATACATCCACCAAACCAAGCTTGTCTCTCAGATGCACAAGCTTCTTGTTTGGAAGTGATCTCGTCAATATATCAGCTACCTGTTCATCAATGGAAATACACTGAAGTTGTAGCATGCCATTTTGTACTAGCTCTTGAACATAGTGACACTTGTTGTTGATATGCTTTGTCTTTCCATGAAATACTGGATCTTCAAACAAACATATACAACTGGTGTTGTCACATAGTATCGTTGTAGGGTCCATCGATCCTTCAAATAAGTCGAATAACAGCTTCCTCAACCAGACTGCCTCTATACTTACATCACAAGCTGCAACATATTCAGCCTCAACACTACTCAAAGCAATTGTATCCTGCTTTCTGCTCATCCATGAGACCATGGAGGATCCCAAGCTAAAACATCCTCCTGTAGTGCTTCTTCCATCTAGTTCACTACCTCCCCAGTCAGAATTTGTATATCCAATGAGTTGGACATCATTCCTTTTATCATATTTTAGACAATAATTGATGCTTCCTTGCAGATATCTCAGAATGTGTTTTGTTGTTATCCAATGATCTTGCTTCGGCTCTACTTGGAATTGACTGAGAACATTCACTGCAAAGCATATGTCTGGTCAAATATTCACCAAGTACATCTGTGAGCCAATCAATGGTCTATACTTGGAAGGATCCACCGAGCGTATTCAAACCTCCTAAGCCTTTTCAAGTTTGTGATCATTGGAGTGGTCATAGGTTTGCAATCCATCATGTCAAACCTCTCCAACATCTTGATCACATATTTTCCTTGACCCAAATAAATTTCATTAGGTCCTTCTTGTTGATAATTTAGTAGGGCAGTGTTTAATTCAATTCTCTTACTTGATAATTGCTTGTGTTATACTTGTTAGGCTTCTTTTACTTAGACCTTATCTTTGACAGCTTACTATGTCTTTCATCAAGTCAATTATCAAAACATAAGAGACACAAATTTTAGGCTCTTCAAGCCAGGGCCAAAACCTCTCCCTCTTGGAGAGGAAAACCTGATAATAATTCTTCTTATAGATCTTCAGTTGACGAGTACCAAGACCATGACAAAGACCCTTGAATTCAGTATGCCTCCAAGACCTTGTCACTACTCTTCTAGGCTCCTTATGTCGATATCCCTTTTCTGCACCGTACTGCACCAGCACTAGGGAGACTTGGTCCCTAGTCTAGCAGCCCTAACTGATGTGATTCCCTTTGTTTCTTGGTCTCCAATAAACTCTTCCTCGGCCTTCTCCTAGAGTCTCCTTCTCGGCCTACTTTCAACACCCTTTAGATACCTCCAAATTTCAAGACCGGACCCTTATTTATGTTGTAGTAGCCTTCCTACTTACAATACTTACCTCTGGTTCCTTTCTGAGATATGTTGACCCAAGACTGAGATATATCTAGACTCCTTTCACATCAAGACCGAATTGCAGATGCACTTGTGAGTGCCTTCCTTCACGCTGAAGATATCATCGGCCCTTTCCTGAGATATGCGACAGTATAGACCCAAAACAGTGATATATAAAGACCTTTCTTCCTACGCTGAGATGTCTTCTAATTCACTCCAATTACAGTCCTGAAATGACCTACGGCCTACTTCAGAAATGCGAGATAGATATTAACCAAAACAATGATGTATTATTCCTTTCCTTACCCTGGACTGCTCCTCTTCTTCGTTGAATGGTCACCCTTTCTCACTCCTAATCACAGAATTGATCTGAACTTGTTGGTGGTATATGAGGCCACAGTCCCTCCTTTATATAGGGACTGTCTCCCTCTTCTAGGCCAACATGATCTCTGCTAGAAGGCCGACTTGACCAATTGTATCTGGGCCAACTTGACAAGGAGTGTCTACAACATATTTGAGCCAACTTCAAGGAGCATATTAACAAGGTCTTGAGGCATACTTTTTATATCAATAATTGTCCTTTACAAGTGTAACAACACTTCATATACATGACTCTAAATTACATATTTATGACAAGATGACAAATCCATAAAGACATAAAGAAGAAGTCTTTGACCTTATAATAAAAACTCCTTGCTCATGAAACCCATGAGGCAAGATTTACAAAATAAATTTTATTATCTTTATCTTCTTCATTACATAAGTTCATAATTACAAGTCATTATGAAGACTAAAGCAGACTTTTAGTCCCAAATAGTAATGCATCATCCCAAGATCCTTCATGTCAAATTCTGCTGCTAGTTGCTTCCTGCATTCTTCAATTCAACCTTCTACACCTATTAGGAGAATATCATCTACATATAAAAGAATAATTACCAGTTCACCTTTTTCCACTTTAATATACAAGTTTGAGTCAGCAGAACTTTTCGTGAAGGCTAGCCTTTGAGGATATGCATCCATCCTAGCATAACACGCCCTTGGTACTTGTTTGACGCCATATAGTGCTTTCTTTAATCTGCAAGCATATGCCTTTGTATCCTTGACTTCAAATCCCAAGGGTTGTTCTATGTAGAATTCATCTATTATGCCATTCATAAACACTTTCTTGACATCTATTTGATGGTTGCTCCAGCCCATCGATGCGGCCAGAGAGACTAGTGATCGAATCATTGTGTATCTTGCAATAGGAGCAAATGTTTCTTCATAATCGATGCCTTCAAATTGGGAGAAACCTCTGGCCACAAATCTTGCTTTATATTTATCTATACTTCCATCAATAGCATGTTTGATCTTATAGATCCACTTGGAAGTAACCACAGATTTGTCCTCAAGCCTAGGTATGATCTCCCATACTCCATTCTTCATGATAGATTGGTATTCTTCATTCATGGCATCCTTCCATTCAGGATTATGTACAACCTCTTCAAAAGTGGATGGTTCTGCTTCTACTAGCTTTGTCATGTATGCAACATACCCAGATTATCTTTTGGGTTTCTTACTTTCTCTAAATGTCCCCTTCGTTGCTCCATGACCCTATGCATCAAGTAGTGTGGAATTCAACCAATTAGGTATTTTCCTTGTTTCAGGTATGACCATCGGTTGAATAGGTTAACTGGGACCTTCTTCATGGTGAAATTCCTCTTCTCCCTGGTATATTTCTTCCTCAGATACTGAAATTTCTTCATCATCAGAGTCCATGGAGAGATCTTTTGATTTCTTGAATGTTATGCTCTCATCAAATATGACATCACGACTAACTTCTATGTGATGCCCATCCTTCATGTAGATCCTATATGCTTTTGATGAGTTGCTATATCCAACAAAAGTTCCCTTCATTCCAGAAGGATCGAGCTTCTTTCTCTTGTCCTTTGGTATATGGATATATACAAGACACCCAAAGATTCGGAGATGATCTACAGATGCCTTCTTTCTAGTAAATACTTCCTCGGAGTTTTATTATCCAGAGATCTGTGAGGACATCTATTCTGAATATAGATTGTTGTTTTTGTTGCTTCTCCCCATAGGAACTTCGGTAATTCCTGATCATGAAACATTTCTTTTACACTTTCTTCAATGGATCTATTCTTTCTTTTCGGCAACACCATTTTGTTCAGGATAATATGGTACTATCATGTTAACTTTTGTAGCATCAAAAAGTGTTCCAAGGCTCAAAATTTGTAAGGAGGCTTGGACATCAGTATTCCAAAGAACCCCAAAACTGTTTGTGGAAATTCCATTCGGTTTATGTTTTATTAAAATAATTAATTATTTTAATGTAGACCCTAAGTCTAAACTTACGGAAATTAAATAATTAATGGGTATTAATAAAACAAAGTGAATCTTCTAGAGAACGAAAATCAAGTCAAGTTTTAATCTTGGCCATTGATTAAACTTATAATCTGGGTCATTCATTCGTCAACAAGAAGATTATAAAAGAAGGCTTGAGGGTCATTTGGAAAGTAAGTCAGGCATACGCTCAGTAACCTGAAGGATGTCGATTCTGAACGAGTAGAATTCGATTTCAGAGGGAGAGTTGCAGGGCAGAGTTGCAGAGGCAGAAGAAGGAGAGGGAGTCAGTAGTGACAAAGGTCAAGGAGAGAAGGACACAGAGGGCCACAGAAGGCAGCGTAGAGATCCCACGTAGAGTGACAGAGTCTGATGCATTGACTGCGTAGAGAGACACAGAGAGTGATGCAGAGGGAGGCAATCGATCTTTCGGGTGTCAAAAAATCTCCAAAGGGTTCCAGAGAATTTATCTCAGGTGTTTTCTAAAGAAGTCTGCCAGTCTTTTCCTTGTAAAGAGTTTCATTGCTGAAGAATAATATATAAACCCTCCTCTGCTGCACCGGTTTTCCCGCATTGAGTTTTTCCGAGGACAATTGTCCAAAAAAAGTGTGTACATGTGATTGATTCTTATGCTTGTATTTCTTACTATTCCTTTCTCTGCATATACTTAAGTGAATGCTGCAGTAGTATTTATTTCAAAATTTATTGGAAGAATTTTGTAAATATCTTATTGAAATAATAAGTAGGAGAAATAAATCTACCCCTGCAAAAATAATCTCTGGATTGAAATTTTCACATGGTGTCAAAGCCAGAGATGAGTAACAGGAGCAAAGAACTAGTGATAAAACATAGATCAGACGTTGTTGCAGTAGCAACTCGGAAGGGTTCACGCAGTTCTCCAGAGAAGAAGGGAAGCATGGAAGAACAGATGGATCACGATGTTTATGTTTTGGCATCCAAATTGGAAGAATAATTTGCTTGTGTGACAAGCTCTGCTTCTCCTGAGATCTTGTAAATTGATAGTGGGGCTACTGCTCACATGACAGGAGTGCGAGAATGTTTTTCAAACTACCAAGAAGAGAGGATGAACTTTAAAATCACCATGGGCAACAAGGCAAAATGTACTCCTATTGGAAGAGGTACCATAGTATTTCAAATGGAAGTTGGTAATAAGCTTCGGGCCACTAATGTATTGCATGTGTCTGGTTTGGGGATGAAATTACTCTCTGTGTCACCGCTTCAAAACAAAGGCAATGATGTTTACTTCATTGGCAATAGAGCATACGTCAAACACCCAAGTTGGAAAAAGAAAGAACAAATCGGAGTCGAGAGCAATAAACTCTACAAGTTACAGCTCGAATCCCCAATCGCACTAATGAGAAGGACTTGAATGAACTATGGCACAAGAGAATGGGGCACTTGGATCATGGGGCGCTAAGAATTCTCAAGAAGACTATCACGAGAGTTCCAGAACTACGCACCAAGCGAGACGATGTCTGCAAAGGATGCATATTGGGAAAGTATGCCAAGGCAACATACCATAGAAGCAACAATAGGGCTAAGAGTGTATTGACCTTAATACACTCAGACAACTGCGGGCCAATGTCCACCACTTTTTTGTTTCAGGTTTGTCTTCTGTAGATCCTCTGGTATGTTCTATCAGCATTTTACTTGATTGTTTATGTGATTGATGTAGTGAAAAGTAAAGTTGCATCAAGGATAGAACATCTACATAAATTTACAAAGAAGGCTTGAGGGTCATTTGGAAGGTAAGTCAGGCATACGCTCAGTAACCCAAAGGAAGTCGATTCTGAAGGAATAGAATTCGATTTCAGAGGGAGAGTTGCAGAGGCAGAAGAAGGAGAGGGAGTCAGCAGTGACAAAGGTCAAGGAGAGAAGGACGTAGAGGGCCATAGAAGGCAGCACAAAGAGCCCACGTAGAGTGACGCAGTCTAATGCATTGACTACGCAAAGAGACACGGAGAGTGATGCAGAGGGAAGCAATCGGTCTTTCGGGTGTCAGATAATCTCCAGAGGGTTTCGGAGAATTTATCTCAGGTGTTTTCTAAAGAAGTTTGCCACTTTTTTCCTTGTAAAGAGTTTCATTGTTGAAGAATAATATATAAACCCTCCTTTGCTGCACCGGTTTTCCCGCATTGGGTTTTTACGGGGACAATTGTCCAAAAATAAGTGTGTACATGTGATTGATTCTTATGCTTGTATTTCTTACTGTTCCTTTCTCTGCATATACTTAAGTGAATGTTGCAGTAGTATTTATTTCAAAATTTATTGGAAGAATTTTGTAAATAACTTATTGAAATAATAAGTAGGAGAAATAAATCTATCCCTGCAAAAATAATCTCTAGATTGAAATTTTCACATGGTATCAAAGTCAGAGATGAGTAACAGGAGGAGAGAACCAGCGATAAAACATAGATCAGACATTGTTGCAGCAGCAACTCGGAAGGGTTCACGCAATTCTCCAGAGAAGAAGGGAAGCATGGAAGAATAGATGGATCACGATGTTTATGTTTTGACATCCAGATTGAAAGAAGAATTTGCTTGTGTGACAAGCTCTACTTCTCTTGAGATCTGGTACATTGATAGTGGGGCTTCTGCTCACATGACAGGAGTGCGAGAACGTTTTTCAAACTACCAAGAAGAGAAGATGAACTTTAAATTCACCATGGGCAACGAGGCAAAATGTACCCTTATTGGAAGAGTGTTAAAATTGAACAACAAGGTCCAAACTCCATGTTGTGATGCTCAAATGAAGATACCAATATTTTTATTGGGTTCCTCTTTCGGTGAGGTGTAAGATCGATCTAAAATTGATCTTAATCCGATGAGCATAACATTTATTTTGAATTTATTTTTAATAATTTCAAATATGTACAGGTCGGCATTAAGGTTTTACACCCCCAGCAGATGTGTCACACATCTCAGTGATTGATATAAATAGAGTCAACGTTGGAGGACTTTTTCACTCATCTCATCCTCACACATCATCTCCTCTTCTGATTTAGTACGAGCTCCTTGGAAGCAGTTTCGGTTCACACGTGGGAAGAAGGACGAATTTACTGCAGCTAGGGTTTCCACGCAAGTTTGACCAGTGTTGACTTTGGTCAACGCATGGTCCAAAGAGGCTGAAAATTGGTGGAGACTTCGATTTTGGAAGGTCGTACACATTGGCACAAGAACCGAGGTCAAAAGGTTGACCGAAGATCGAGCTGCGTTGACTTTCTTGCTGTTGTCCTATGTTGAATTTTCTAGAGTTGACTTTGAGTTGACCGTGTCGCTGTTTTGAGGGCTGTTGTGACACATGCTGGGTTGGCTGACCAAGGAGACTTCGCTGGTTGAAGCATCCTATTGACCGCCGTAACGCACCACCACATTTTTCTGTTTCTGGTTTGTCTTCTGTAGATCCTCTGGTATGTTCTATCAGCATTTTACTTGATTGTTTATGTCATTGTTGTAGTGAAAAGTAAAGTTGCATCAAGCATAGAACATCTACATAAATTTACATGTATCAGAGCTGAGGTGAAGACAAGCCCTATTTGTAGCAATCACCGAAGAGGATAAAACTATGGCTTTAAGGAGGATGACAAATTTACTGGGAAGGATGACTTCCATGCTTGGAAGATGATATTGGATCTCAAATTGGAAGACCAAGATGTCATGGACTATGTGCAAGGTAAAATCCAAGAACCTCCATCCACTACTCCTGCTGCTGCCAAAACAAAGTACAAGAAGGGGGAGATCAAAGCAAAGCTGATCATCAGGGAATCCATTCATAAAATCCTGGTGGCCTACATCTCTGAGTTGGGCACATCCAAAGAGATGTATGATAAATTGATCCTCATGTTCAAGGCCAACAATGCGAATCAAGCACTATTCTTCAAGAATCAATTGAAGAATCTGAAGAAAGGCAGGGATGAGTCTGTCCAATCATACTTTCTGAAGCTGATTGAAATCAAGAACAATCTGTTGGCTATTCGGGAGACAATAGCTGATCGAGAGATTGTACTCACCACACTTGGAGGGCTCTCATCTGAATGGCATGTGTTCAACACTACCATTCTAAATAATAATGTGATACCCAACTTTGACAAAGTACTGTCAAGATGCGTTCAAGAAGAATCAAGAATGAAGGAGTTGGAAATGAAAGAAATGTTGCATATGCTGCTCATTCTAGAAGGAAGAACTCTGGTGGCCCAAAGAACAAGGGAAAAGCAGGGGCCCAAGGAAAGAAGGGCAAGTGTTTCACTTGTCATATGCCTGGTCACTATGCTAGAGAATGTCCTTTCAAGAA
The DNA here is from genome assembly GCA_034641835.2 of Pinus albicaulis. NCBI lineage: Eukaryota > Viridiplantae > Streptophyta > Pinopsida > Pinales > Pinaceae > Pinus > Pinus albicaulis. The sequence continues at coordinate 793,555,956 of CM076582.1, read as the reverse complement.
GGATTCTCACGATGGTGATGATAACAACAACAACCGGAGGAATGGCAATCAAAGGAACACCAGGTCCAAGGGAAAGAGGAAGGCTCCCTCTGTCAAAAATGATCAAACTTTCAAAAGGTCAAGAAACTCCAGGTATGAGGAATCACATGTTGTTGATAAAAGAAATGAATACATTCTTGTATTTGCCCTCTCTGTTGCATCCCCACCCGACACTATGGATGTTTGGTTGATAGATAGTGCTGCCTCAAGGCACATCACTGGGTTCAAGGAAGCACTCTCTGATATGGTTGAGAAAGATACTAATCTGGAAATTATCCTTGGAGATAATGCCACATATCCCGTGAAAGGGACAGGAACTGTGACCCTCCACTTGTCTCAAGGTCAAGTCCTCCACTTGCAAGATGTACTCTATGTACCAAATTTGAAGAAGAACCTTGTGTCTATATCAGCCATGGAAGACAAAGGTTTCAATGTGGCATTCACTGATGGAAAGGTGCTCATGTGGAAGAAGAGCTTCAAGGAAGCTATCTCGATTGGGTTTAGAGTTGATACACTCTACCAGGTTGGAGGAAGTCTGCTGGGGAGCAATGACATGTGATACTATCCGACAGACTAAACTATGGCACCGAAGGTTTGGACACCTTCACTACAAATCCCTTCCCGAAGCAAGGAAGGTGGTGACAGGGATGCCCGAGTTTTCAAATAATCATGAAGGTGTATGTAAGGGTTGTGCCGAAGGAAAGCATACAAAGGGACCTTTCCCCTCAAGTGTCACAAAGACATCTGATGTCTTGCAATTAATCCATTCTGATCTATCTAGTATGCTGCCCGTAACATCCTTGGGAGGATGTTCATATTATATGATGTTCATAGATGACTTCTCTCGCAAAACCTGGATATACTTCTTAAAGAATAAGGATGAAGCTTTCATGTGGTTCTGTACCTTCAAAGCCTTGGTGGAAAATATGATAAGGAAGAAGATCAAAATTTTGAGAACTGATAATGGCACTGAATATGAAACAAACGAGTTTAAGGACTTTTGTAGAGAAGCTGGCATTAAGAGGGAGACCACAACTGTCTATACTCTCAAGCAAAATGGTGTTGCTAAATGAAAGAACAAGACCATTGTGGAAGCTGCCCGTGCCATGCTATGTGACCAAGGTTTGCCAAAGTTTCTATGGGGAGAAGCTGCGAACACTGTTGTGTACATACAAAACCAATGCCTGCATTCCGCTCTAGAATCCAAAACTCCCGAAGAGGTTTTCTCTGGTAAGAAACCTGACGTCTCACATTTTAGAGTTTTTGGATGTCCTATTTACTTTCATGTGCCGAAAGAAAAGAGGAGCAAGTTGGATGCTTCTGGGAAGAAAGGAATGTTTGTGGGCTACAGTGAAACTTCGAAAGCCTATAGAGTCTATGTGCTTGGTCAAAGGGAAGTGGAGATATGCCACGATGTCACCTCTGACGAAGATACTTCCCTGAGGAAAGTAGTCAATCTTCCGAGATCTGAGGAAGATCATGAAGCAAGGCCTGGAAATCAAGAGGAACCGAAGAATGAAACGATCCCTGATGTTGAAGGACCAATGGACCCGATGGATCCACCTCCTTCACTAGAAAAGAGACCATCATGGCTCCAGGACACTCTCAAGGATGCTGAGGGACATGCGGCCCCAAGGGTGACATTCCGTGAAAGCAAGAAGCCGAGTAGATACCAAGGGTATCTAGCAGCCATGAGTACTATTGTACAATCCGAGCCTGGATCTTTTGAGGAAGCTGCAAAGCATCAAGTCTGGAAGGATGCTATGCACGAAGAGTATGAGTCCATAATGAAGAATGATGTATGGGATGTGGTTCCAAGACCGAAGGACAAAGCAGTTGTCACCTCGAAATGGCTCTACAAGATCAAGCATGGATCTTATGGAAGTGCTAAAAAGTTCAAGGCAAGATTTGTTGCCCGTGGATTCTCTCAAAAGGAAGGCATAGATTATAATGACATATTTGCACCTATGGCCCGATATACCACCATTCGATCTATTATAGCTCTTGCTGCTACGCAAGGATGGAGTCTTCATCAGATGGATGTGAAGACCGCATTTCTGCATGGTGCGATAAAGGAAGAGGTATATGTGGAACAACCTTTGGGGTTTGAAGTCCAGGATCGGGACACCCATGTCTACAGGTTGAAGAAAGCCCTCTATTGGCTGAAGCAAGCACCCAGAGCTTTGTACAAGAGGATAGATAGCTACTTGATGAAGCTGGGCTTCACTCGAAGTAATGTTGATCCAAACCTTTACTTCAAGGTTGTCAAGGGAAAGCCTCTCATTCTAGTGCTGTATGTGGATGACCTCTTCCTGACAGGTGTTGACTCTCTCATTCATCAGTGGAAGAGAGAGCTCGCTGCTGAGTTCGAAATGAAGGACCTAGGACTAATGCACTACTTCCTAGGCCTGGAGGTCTGGCAGAGACCGACGAGATTTTCCTTTCTCAAGGAAAATACATTGTGAAGCTTCTGGAAAGATTTGGTATGGTGGACTGCAAGTCTGTGTCGACACCAATGGAGCTCAACTTCAAGAAGTTGAGTGGCAGCGCTGCTGGGCCTATATTGTCTAATCCTACTGAGTATCGTCAACTCGTAGGGGCCCTGATGTTCTTTGTGAACACCCGTCCAAATATATGTTTTGCAGTGAACACTTTGAGTCAACAGATGGTTGAGCCTCATCACTTTAACTAGGTTGGTGCCAGGAATCTTCTGAGATATCTTCAGGGCGCGATAAACCATGGGCTGAGATACACTGTCGAGAGCGTGACACTCCTTGGATATACTGATGCCGATTGGGTTGGCAGTGTGGTGGATCGTAAGAGCACATCGAGATGCTGCTTCAATCTTGGTTCTGCTTCGATCTCATGGATGAGCAGGAAGTAGAAGTCGGTGGCTTTGAGCACCGCAGAGGCCGAATACATTGCAACAAGTATGGCCTGTTGTGAAGCAGTTTGGTTGTGAAAGCTCTTTAGTGAGTTGTTCGGACATGTGCTAGATACCACCGTGATACTCTGTGATAACCAAAATGGGATTCACTTGTCCGAGAATCCAGTGTTCCACGATCGATCCAAGCATATTGATATCAAGTACAACTTTATCCGGGATATGGTACAGCGAGGCACTATAAGGCTTGATCATATAGGAATTGATGAGCAGGTCGCGGATATTCTCACAAAGCCCCTAGGGAAGGTCAAGTTCCTAACCTTCCGTGAGAGTCTTGGTATCATGTAACATCCCTATGATTTGGGTCCTGTTGGACGATGAGCTCTGGGAGCTCTGGGGGGCTTTGGGGATAGCTTCTCAGAGCTATAAGAAACCACAAGGCTAGGCTTGCCAAACCTTGTTGGTGTGCTTGGGCCCCATCGTTGTGATTATTGAGTTGGTTCACTTCTCATTATCTGTGCCCCGTATGCATCCTACCCATTGAGTTCAAGGCTCATGGAAAGTACCTCTCATTTGGCCAATGAGGTGGGAAAAGCTAGAGACTAGTAGCAAAGACTGATGGATGCATCAGAGATTGTCGTACTCTCTATCTAGGATGGCACGGTCCAACCACTTGATCTGGGATCAAGTATAGTGAGGTTTCGGACCTCCAACTGACTTTGGGTCAAGTAAACCAACTTCGGGTTGGTATGAGACTCTTTGTGAGTCCGATAGAGGTTTCAGACCTCTGGGCTGAATCTGTCAGCCGGGGAATGACATCTTTGTGACTGACCCACTTCTGTTCTGAAATAAAGAGGCCAGCAAAGCAATTTACGGCGGGATGACGCACAATGTTTGATTGCACAGGTGGGTGGAGTTCTCCCTAGTTGAGAGGGAGTGTTAAAATTGGACAACTAGGTCCAAACTCCATGTTGTGATGCTCAGATGAAGATACCAATATTTTTATAAGGTTCCTCTTTCGGAAAGGTGTAAGATCGATCTAAAATTGATCTTAATCCGATGAGCAGAACATTTATTTTGAATTTATTTTTATTAATTTCAAATATGTGCAGGTCAGCCTTAAGGTTTTACACCCCCAGCAGATGTGTAACACACCTCAGTGATTGATATAAATAGAGTCAACGTTGGAGGACTTTTTCACTCATCTCATCCTCACACATCATCTCCTCTTCTGATTTAGTATGAGATCCTTGGAAGCAGTTTCGGTTCACATGTGGGAAGAAGGACGAATTTACCGCAGCTAGGGTTTGGACGAATTTACTGCAGCTAAGGTTTCCACGCAAGTTTGACCAGTGTTGACTTTGGTCAACGCATGGTCCAAAGACGCTGAAAATTGGTGGAGACTTCAATTTTGGAAGGCCGTACATATTGGCACAAGAACCGAGGTCAAAAGGTTGACCGAAGACCGAGCTGCATTGACTTTCTTGCAGCTGTCCTGCGTTGATTTTTCTGGGGTTGACTTTGAGTTGACCATGTGGCTATTTTGAGGGTTGTTGTGACACATGCTAGGTTGGCTGACCAAGGAGAATTTGCTGGTTGAAGCATCCTGTCGACCGTCGTAACGCACCACCACATTTTTCTGTTTCTGGTTTGTCTTTTGTAGATCCTCTAGTATGTTCTATCAGCATTTTACTTGATTGTTTATGTGATTGCTGTAGTGAAAAGTAAAGTTGCATCAAGCATAGAACATCTACATAAATTTACAAAGAAGGCTTGAGGGTCATTTGGAAAGTAAGTCAGGCATACGCTCAGTAACCCAAAGGAAGTCGATTCTGAAGGAATAGAATTCAATTTCAGAGGGAGAGTTGCAGGGCAGAAGAAGGAGAGGGAGTCAGCAGTGACAAAGGTCAAGGAGAGAAGGACACAGATGGCCACAGAAGGCAGCACAGAGAGCCCACGTAGAGTGACGCAGTCTGACGCATTGACTGTGCAGAGAGACATGAAGAGTGATTCAGAGGGAGGCAATCGGTCTTTCGGGTGTCAGAAAATCTCCAGAGGGTTCCGGAGAATTTATCTCAGTTTTTTCTAAAGAATTCTACCAGTCTTTTCCTTGTAAAGAGTTTCATTGTTGAAGAATAATATATAAACCCTCCTCTGCTGCACCGGTTTTCTCGCATTGGGTTTTAACTTTTTCCGGGGACAATTGTCCAAAAATAAGTGTGTACATGTGACTGATTCTTATGCTTGTATTTCTTACTATTCCTTTCTCTGCATATACTTAAGTGAATGTTTCAGTAGTATTTATTTCAAAATTTGTTGGAAGAATTTTGTAAATAACTTATTGAAATAATAAGTAGGAGAAATAAATCTATCCCTGCAAAAATAATCTCTGGATTGAAATTTTCACATGGTATCAAAGCCAAATACTAGTAACAGGAGCAGAGAACCAGCGATAAAACATAGATCAAAAGTTGTTGCAGCAGCAACTCCGAAGGGTTCACGCAGTTCTCCAGAGAAGAAGGGAAGCATGGAAGAACAGATGGATCACGATGTTTATGTTTTGGCATCCAGATTGGAAGAAGAATTTGCTTGTGTGACAAGCTCTGCTTCTCCTGAGATCTGGTACATTGATAGTGTGGCTTCTGCTCACATGACAGGAGTGCAAGAATGTTTTTCAAACTACCAAGAAGAGAAGATGAACTTTAAAATCACCATGGGCAACAAGGCAAAATGTACCCCTATTGGAAGAGGTACCATAGTATTTCAAACGGAAGCTGGTAATAAGCTTTGGGCCGCTAATGTACTGCATGTGCCTGGTTTGGGGATGAAATTACTCTCTGTGTCACAGCTTCAAAACAAAGGCTATGACGTTTACTTCATTGGCAATAGAGTATACGTCAAACAGCCAAGTTGGAAGAAGAAAGAAAAAATCAGAGTCAAGAGCAATAAACTCTACAAGTTACAGCTCGAATCCCCATTCGCACTGATGAGAAGGACTTGAATGAACTATGGCACAAGAGAATGGGGCACTTGGATCATGGGGCGTTAAGAATTCTCAAGAAGACTATCATGAGAGTTCCAGAGCTGAGCACCAAGCAAGACGATGTCTGCAGAGGGTGCATATTGGGAAAGTATGGCAAGGCAACATACCATAGAAGCAATAATAGGGCTAAGAGTGTATTGACCTTAAGACACTCAGACATCTGCAAGCCAATGTCCACTAGAGCTCTTAGTGGTGCCGAATATTTCGTCACCTTTATTGCTGACCATTCCAGGAAGACCTGGATCTATTTTCTGAAGACCAAGGACAAAGTCTTTGGCCGATACAAGGAGTTTAAAGCTCTGGTAGAGAATCTGACAGGAAAGCGGATCAAGACATTGCGATCAAACAATAGTGGAGAGTACACAGATAAAAACTTCACAGAGTTCCGCGCAAGGGAAGGCATCAAAAGAGAGAGGATTTCTCCATATAATCCGGAGTAGAATGGAATTGCAGAGAGGAAGAATAGAACTATTGTCGAAGGTGCAAGGGCAATGTTGTACGATTAAGACATGCCCAAATTTCTATGGGCTAAAGCTTGTAATACAGTTGTCTACATACAGAACAGGATTCCTCATAATGCATTTTGTAAGATCACCCCAGAAAGTGTCTTCACTGGTAGCAAGCCTGAAGTGAGCCACTTTAGGATCTTTGGCAGTGCAGCATATTGTCATGTGCAGAAGGAGAAGGGGAAGAAGTTGGATAAGACTGCGGAAAACGGGTGAGAATGCAAAGGCTTACCATATATCCATTCCTAAGAGCAGGAAGATTGTTGTACAGTGAGATGTGAAATTCATTGAGGAAAGGGCCTCCAGAAAATCCTGGGAAATTCCTTCTACTACGCAGTCTGAGGAGCATTCATTGGTCCAACCACAATGACATACAGAGGGTAATACGAGTGCCTCTCCAAGGCATGGGGATCTAAGGGATAAATCTCCTAAGGACTTGCAGGAAGGAGAGCAGGTGGATCCACCCCCTACCAGTGGTAGGACGAGCAGGGAATTACGACAGATTCTGAGGGATACAGAAGAGTTTGTCGAAGCCCCCCTAAATGAGAAGAGGCAGCACAGACAACGTGAAAGGTACCAAGCTTTGGTAGTGTAGTTTGGGGAACCATCTAGTTTTCGAGAGGCAGCTCAGCACCACGTATGGGTCCATCATGACGAATGATGTTTGGGAAGTGGTTCCCAGGCCTCAGGACAGATTAATTGTAGGTTCGAGATGGATCTACAAGATCAAATATGTTCCAGATGGCAGTATCAAGAAATTTAAAGCCAAGTTTGTGGCTAAGGGATATGCTCAGAAGGAAGGGATAGATTATGAGGAGACCTTTGCCCCGGTAGCCCGATATGTGAAATTTTCAATCTGAAATACTATTGTAGTGATTGATTTATTTCGCCTATTTATTTATGATAAGTTATTTACATATACTTCAATAAATTATGAAATAAACACAGCTACAGTATTAACTTTATCAAAAGTAGAAGAACAAATAAAACACATATAACACAATAGAAACAATCACATGAACACATTTATTTTTGGACAATTTTCCTCGGAAAAACCCAATGTGGGAAAACCGGTGCAGCAGATGAGGGTTTATTTTATTCTTCAGCAGTGGAAATCATTTACAGAAAATATGACGAGCAGATGTCTAGCATACACCTAAGACAATTTTTTTGAACCCTTCGGAAGAATTTCTGACACACTAGAGGTACCCTTCCTCCCTCTGCATCACTCTGTGTGGCCTTCTGCACAGTCATTGCGCTGGACTGTGTCACTCTACGTGGAGGACCAGTGTTGCTTCTCAACGCTGCCCCCTCTACGTCCTTCTTATGCCTTCTTCTACGTCTGTTGACTTCCCCTTCCTCCTTCTGCGTCTGCAACTCTGCCTCTACAACCTCACCCTCTGAAATCAAATTCTCTTACTTCAAAATCGATTTCCTTCGGGTGTTGAGAGTGTGCCCGACTTACTTTCCAAATGACCCTCAAGCCTTCTCTTATAGTCTTGTCATTGATGATTCAACAGCCCAGATTAGATCTATAATCAATGGCTCAGATTAAAAGATGACTTGATCTTCGTTTTCTAGAAGATTCACACTCTGCTTTATTAATACCCTTTAATTATTTAATTTCCCTAAGTTTAGACTTATGGATCACTTTAAAATAATTAATTATTTTAATAAGGCATGATTCGAGTGGAATTTCCACAAACGATTTCTGGATTCTGGAAAACTGATGTCCAAGCCTCTTCCCAAAATATGAGACTTGGAACACTTTCCAATGCTACAAAATCAACACTCCCTCTTAGCGACGAAAGTGTTCAAGCAAGGTACCAGCTGTATCTGCTCTGACCTAAAGCATCTTTTGTGCTGCTGATGTCTTGGTTGTTGCCCCCCATCTCTGCGTTGTTGCCCCTTGTACTGCTTCCTGTGACACCATCTCTGCCACTGCCACATCAGTACAGCAGCTCCCTCTGATTCTAAAGTCCACCCATTCCTCTACTGGAAAGGGATCTTGAACAGCCCCATCTTTTCCATGAAGTAAGTAAACTTAATCTTACCTAGAGCTTTTGTGAAGATATATGCCACATGTTCTACTGTAGGAATGTACTTCAACTGTACAGCTCCAAGTTGGACATAGTCTCTGATGAAGTGGCACCTAATGTCAATGTGCTTCGACCGGTCATGAAACACAGGATTCTCAGAGAGCTTGATGCAACTTTGATTATCACACAGAATTTTGGTTGGTTCCATCCTCTTCTTGAGCAAGTTCATGAGCAACTTACGAAGCCATATGGCTTCACACGAAGTTGTGCTAGCGGCCATATATTCAGCCTCAGCTGAGCTCAGTGCCACAAATTTCTATTTCCTACTGCACTAGGAAGTCATCCCTGATCCGAGACTAAAACAGTACCCACTGGTACATCTCCGATCCACTGGGCTTCCAACTCAATCTGTGTCAGTGAACCCACTCAATTGGATTTCATTGCCCTTGGTGTACTTCAGCCCATACTCGACTATCCCCTTCAAGTATCTGAGAGCATGTTTAGTTGTTGCCCAGTGAGCCCTCCTTGGTTCTACCATGAACTGACTGAGGGTATTCACGGCATAACAAATGTCTGGTCTAGTGTTGACCAAGCACATCAATGATCCTATGAGTTGCCTATACAAGGTAGGGTCAGCCTCATCATCCTCAGACGTGTCGATCATCTTCCAGTTTGTAATCATTGGCGTAGCCATGGGTCTACAGTGCTCCATCTTGAACCTCTTCAGGATCTCTGTAGTATATGTTCCTTGCCCAAGGAAGATTTCTCCCTTCTGCTGCCAGACCTCCAAACCAAGAAAATAGTGCATCTTTCCCAAATCCTTCATGTCAAATTCGGTAGCCAGATTCTCCTTGCAGTCTTTGATGAGCTTAGATGATCCAGTCAAGAACAGATCATCCACATATAATACCAAAATTAGTGGCTCATCCGCTACACTTAGATAGTAGAGGTCGGGATCTACGTCACTCTTGACAAATCCCATCTTTTGCAGGTAGTTATCAATTTGCCCATACCATGCTCTAGGGGCTTGCTTCAGTCCATACAAGGCTTTCTGAGGCCTACAAACATGAGTCTTTTGCTCATGCGTCTCAAAGCCCTCTCGCTGTTCTATATACACTTCCTCTTCTATCACCCCATTCAAGAACGTTGTCTTGATATCCATCTAGTGAATTTCCCATACCATCTGCACTGCAAGAGAGATGACGAATCTAATTGAAGTGTACCGAGCTACAGCGGTGAAGGTTTCTTCATAATCGATCCCTTCTTTTTGAGCATACCCCTTAGCCACAAACCTGGCTTTGAATTTCTCTATGCTGCCATCTGCAGCATACTTGATCTTGTAGATCCACCTTGATCCTACAACCGATCTGTTCTGAGGACTAGGGACTACTTGCCACACATCGTTTGTCATGATGGAGTTGTAGTATGTACTCCTCCACCATGGCCTCTACCCACACCTGATGTTGAGCTACCTCTCGAAAACTAGGGGGTTCTCCAACCTGTGCTACCAGTGCCTGGTACTTGTCTGGTTGCCTGCGTACCCTCTTCTCATTTTTAGGGGCTCCAATAAATTCCTATGCATCCCTCAGAGTCTATTGGAGTTCTTTACTCGTCCTTCTACTAGTGGTGGGTGGATTTACCTACTCTACTTCTTGCACTTCTTCTGAAGAACTTTCCTCAGAATCCCTATGCCGCAGAGAGGCACTAGAGCCATCTTTTGTAGGTCGTTGTGATTGTACTAGCGGATCCTCCTTAGACTGCGTATCTGTAGCCATTTCCCAGGATCTCCTGAAGGCTCTCTCCTCCATGAATTTCACATCCTACCTTACTACGATCTTCATGTTCTCAGGAATATAGAGGCGATATACCTTCGCATTTTCGCTATATCCCACAAGGTATCCCTTCTCTACAGTCTGATCTAATTTCTTCCTCTTCTTATCAGGTACGTGGCAATACGCTATACTGCCAAATATCCTAAAGTGGCTCACCTCAGGCTTGCTTCCAGTGAACACACTCTCAGGAGCAACCTTACCCAATGCTCTATGAGGTACCATGTTTTGCACATACACTGTTGTATTGCAAGCTTCAGCCGACAGAAATTTGGGCATGTCTTGATCATACAGCATCGTCCTCGCAGCTTCCACAATGGTCCTATTCTTCCTTTTTGCAACTCCATTATGCTCTAAATTGTATGGCATTGTCCATTCTCTCTCGATGCCTTCCTTCGCAAAACCTTGTGAAGTCTTTATCAATATATTCTCCACCATTATCTGATCGCAATTTCTTGATCCTCTTTCCGGTTAAATTTTCTACCAAAGCCTTCAATTCTTTGAATCACTCAAAGACCTCATCTTTGGTCTTTAGAAAGTAGATCCATGTCTTCTAAGAATGGTCATCAATAAAGGTGACAAAATACTTTGCACCACTAAGAGCATTCGCAGACATTGGTCTGCAAATGTCTAAGTGTATCAAATCCAGCACACTCTTGGCCCTATTGTTGCTTCTTAGAAATGATGCCTTGCCATACTTCCCTAGTACGCACCCCCTGTAGACATCGTCTTTCCTTGTGCTAAGTTTTGGAGCTCCCATGACAGTCTTCTTGAGGATCTACAAGGCTCCATGATGTAGATGCCCCATTCTTTTGTGCCATAATTCATTCAAATCTCTTTCATATGTATTGCCTATCAATGCCATTGGAGACTCGAGCTATAACTTATATAGTTTATGGCTCCTTACTCCAATTTGTGCCTTTCTTTTCCAACTAGGGTGTTTGACATAAACTTTTTTTCCAATAAAGTATGCATCATAGCCCTTGTTCTAAAGTTGAGACACCAAGAGCAAGTTCATCTCCAATCCCGGTACATGCAGTACATTGGTGGCCCGAAGCTTGTTACTTGCTTCTGTTTGAAATATTATGGTTCCTCTTCCAACAGAGGTACATTTGGCCTTGTTTCCCATTGTGATATGAAAATTCATCTGATCTTCCTTGTAGCTCGAGAAGCATTCTCGAACTCCCGTCATGTGAGCAAATGCTCCATTGTCAATATACTAGACCCCTGGAGAGGTCGTGCTTGACACACAAGCGAAATCCTCTTCTAGTCTGGATGCCAGAATTGAAATGTTGTGATCTCTCTATTTCTCCATGTGTTCTGGAGGACTGTGTGAACCCTTCCGAGTTGATGATGTATCAATGTCGGATCTTAGTTCCATTGCAGAACCTCGTCTTCTGTCTCTCGTCTTTTTCTCTGATACCATGTTAAATTTTCAATCTGAAATACTACTGCAATGATTGATTTATTTTGCCTACTTATTTATGATAAGTTATTTATAGATACTTCAGTAAATTCTGAAATAAACACAGCTGCAGTATTCACTTTATAAAAAGCAGAAGAACAAATAGAACACATATATCACAATAGAAACAATCACATGAACGCATTTATTTTTGGACAATTGTCCCCGGAAAAACCCAATGTGGGAAAACCAGTGCCGCAAATGAGGGTTTACATTATTCTTCAGCAGTGGAAATCATTTACAAAAAATATGACGAGCAGATGTCTAGCATACACTTGAGATAATTTTTCTGAACCCTTCAGAAGAATTTCTGACACACTTGAGGTACCCTTCCTCCCTCTGTGTCACTCTGTGTGGCCTTCTACGTAGTCACTACGCTCTGTTGAAAAGTGTAACTAGGATCAGTCTTCATATTGACTATGTAATTATGTATTTATGTAAAGAAGAAGAAAAAGATAATAAAATGTATATTTGTTTTACTTGCTTCATGGGTTACATGAACAAGTTTTTATTCTAGGTTAATAGAATTCTTCTTGATGTCTATTAGAGTTTTTGTCTTCTAGGTATAAATGTAATTAAGTGTCGTATATATGAAGGATCTAGTCTAAAGAAATGCTCCAAGACCTTGCCAAAGAAACCATGAATGAATGGCTTAATTCAGCCCTCCAACAATGCTAAAAGATCAGCTAAAGTGATGTGTTGAAGTCGGCCTCATAACAGATGATCAAGTCGGCCTTACAATCATGTCGGCTCCCAAAAATAGTCACATCGGTTCACAAAGACAGGTCGGTTAATATATAGGGGAAAACAACTATATATACCCTAGTAGACTTCACAGAAAATACAGAAAATTGCAGATTCCTCTGAGGAAAATTGCGGATAAGTCTAAATTAGATTGCGGACTGTTTTGTGAAAGGAAAATGTGGATTTTTGAAGTGTGTTACAGTGCGAAGTTCAAAGGGTATTAAAGTGCAGATTGAGGTATAGTTTGAAGTGCAGTGCGATGTTCAGGTAGCATTCAAGTGCAAATAATGAACAAAAGATTTCATGACAGAGAACACTTCGGACTAGTCAAGGTCAAAGTCAATTCTGGTATTCGGATCAGGGTTAATGAAGTGCGGATGTATACAACATTCTCATATACATATACAGTGAAGCACAGTGTTGTCTTGGGAGTTGTACAGTTGTATTATAAGCGAAAGAATATTAAGGACATTCCTAATGTAAAAATCATAAAGGAAAGAAAGCATATGCCAAGTGAAGTAACTTCAAGGTAATAAGAAGAAAATAAGTCCTGAGTGACTTGGCCTAATATCTAAATTGGTACAAGTTAGAAGTCGAGTTCTCTTGTATTGGTGCAAGACAGTACAGGTTGGGGCAAGAAAGAAAGGTCAGGGTTGAAGATCGACAAAGAAGAAATAACAAGGTCTTGGAAGCATCTGTAAGTTAAGGGTCTAAGTCTTGGTCATGGTACTTGTCATTTGAAGATCTATAAGAAGAATTTCTCGTGGGTTTTCTGTGAAAATTTCTGAATGTTACACTTATGCAGAAATCTTACTATTAGATCTGGTTATGCTCCTACTACTTAATTAAGTTATTAAGCTGAAAATTCAGATTAATATCGAAGCAAAACACATAACAGACTTTCACCAATTCAAATCTAGAAAAAGTACATGCACACATAGACAAAGTGACACAGTGATTTTCTGGACAAATAGTCCCTGGAAAAACCCAATGCGGGAAAACCGGTCTGTTGGCTGCTAGTGGGTTTTATTATTAAGAGTTTTCTAAATACAGCAAATCTGGGTTCAAGATTTGGAAAACCCAACAGAGAAATAATAGATCTGCAACTCATCCGCTGTTCTGAAACCAAAATAATGACTGTCCACACCCTCAAACGGGATTTACAGAACTCATCCAAGATTAGGCCCTAGAAACCGCAACGCTGCCCCTAAAGCCCCTGCGTCAACCTCTGAAGCCCCTGCGTCCCTCAGCGTTGGCCTGGAAAGGGCTGTGTTACCCTAGACTGGGTGACGCAGTCCTTACGCTGCCCCTTAGGGTCTCTGCATAACCCTTGAGGGTTTCCAGTTGAATCATGCTACCCTGGGACGGACTGCACAACACCTGCGTAGTTGAAGCTGCCTTCGCACTACGCAGCTGCTACCCTCTCTGCCTTTGGGTCTCCTGCTTCTCTGCGCTGATCTTTGTCTCTTGCTGATTCTAGACCCTGGGATCAGATCATCCCCTTGGTCTAAACTCCCCTCTCTGCAGCTTAAACACTTCTGAGAATTCTTAGCAAACCCACCCTAGAATCTCAGCTTAGCTTCAATGCTCTGCCTCTGTGTGTCTTTACAAATGACCCCAAGTCTTTCCTTTATACTTTTCTCGTTGGGAAATCAATGGCCATGATCAGATCTTGAATCAATGGCTAAGATTAAAAGAAAGCTTGATCCGTGTGACTTAAGACAATTTCATCACATGTTTAATTTAATTAAATTTAATTATTTCATTTTCTAAGTTTAGACTTAGGAAATACATTAAAATAATTAATTAATGAAATATCTCCTAAACCAGATGAAATTTCCCAAATCCCTTTCTAGGTCTTGTAGATCAAGTGTACTCTAGTCCTTCCACAAAATTTGGGAGCTAGAGCACAACTGATGCTACCCCAAATACACAAAATCTCAACACTCCCTCTTAGCATCAAGAGTGTGCTCTAGTAGTACATCACACTATGCATTACAAGACTTTGAGTACTGGTTTTGTGCTGCTGATGCTTAGCCTATTGCCACCCAACTCTGCACTGTTGTTGCCATTCTGTATTGCTACCCATGACTCTGCCACAGCCACTGCAACATTTGTACTGCAGCTCCCTCTTAATTTGTTGCATCTGTGCAGCTCATAGCACTGCCACTGTTGATCTGTTGCACTACAACTTCAGTTGCTGAGATAATCAATTGAATCTCCTGCCCAATCTTTGACAGACAAGTTAGATGGGTTGCATCCTCATCATTGAAGCTCCATAGGCTGTTGATCTGTTCTAGCATTTGAAGGATGATAGACAGCAACAGCTCTGCACTACGTAAGCAGACTCCCTCTACACTACTAAAGTCACAGCAGCCCCTTGTGCTCAAATCCCTCACGTTGTTGTTGTGTTGCGTTGTCCTCCTGAAGCCTCCACGTTGTTGCAGCTCTACTTTGCACTGTTGAAGTCACATTAGCCCTTACGTTGTTGCTACATCTGTATTGCGCTGCTCCTTCCAATCTCCATATCTGCCTCTGCTTCATCCGTGATCTATGCACCCACTGCTCCACTTGCCCTGCTACTGTCTTAAGGCTCCCGTAGCTCGGATTTGATCCAAGAGATGCGCTGCTCAAGGATCCTGCCACATTTTGTAGCTCCTCTACAGATCCATGTCGCCCCACTTTCGTGGTTCATAAGCGCTCATGACTGCATCATCTTCTGACCCATCATCCGCCACAGCAGCCTTGGAAGAAGAAGCTTCCTTGTCCCTTTTCTTCTGTAGGACAATTGCTGGAAAAGTGTCCTAATTCACTACACTGGAAGTACTTGATCTTTGACAAATCCTTCTTCTTTTTTCCCTGCTGCCTCTTTGATGCTAAGGCTACATCTTCTTCACTTTGCTCAATCCAGAGTTGTACTGCTTCTTGATGATTCTGCGGAGTTCTTCTTGACGCAGAATTGCCCACAAGCTATCCCAATCTAGGAGGTCTGCTCTGCCCAAGATACTTTGGACAAAGGTTTCCCAGTGATCTGTGACTGCATTAAGAGTAGTCCTGACCATCACATCATCTTCCACCTTAGCACCCGTTGCAGTCAACTGATCTCTGATCGACTGCAATTTGAAGAGGAAATGTTCCATGTCTTCTCCCTTGGTCATCATGAATGACCACATCTGAGTCTCCAACAGCATCTTCCTTTGTACAGACTTTCCCTCATATAGGGAAGTTAAGGCCCTTCCACATCTCATTAGTTGTCTTCTTTTCAGCTATGTGTGGGACAATATGGTTAATTTCATCCATGATCAGCCGCTTGGCATGCCCAGCAGCTTCATTATGCTTCCGTAGGAGATCTACATCGGTCAGTGTGGCCAAAGTTTGCTCTTCCTGGTCTCTTAGATGATATGCCTCTAGGACTATCAGGATCCTTGCCTTCCAAACTAAGACGTTGGATAGGCTATCCAATACATCCTAATCACGCAGTTCATGAAGAGCCATCTACTCAGAAATGTGTTGGAATTTCCCTTTCTCTTTGCTAGAGAACTGGATCTAAGTCCCTTGGCAAAACAGGCACCTTCTGCTCCCTCTGACAACTGATTTCCCTCCTTGGAAATCTGCCAAATCAACAATGATTCAACTCTCTTTGATCCTCTGATCAATCTGTAAGTTTCTTTGGCTAGAAACTCTCTAAGAAGTTGATCTCCTCCCGCTCTTTGTCACTTGTGCTTAGACTCAAAATATGAAAACTTCAAAAATTTAACCCCACCAGCACCTCCTGATTTTCTGCAGCTATGCTTCAGGCTCTTCTAGATCTGACAGATTTAGATCTGTGTCACACTGGTTGGCTTTTGACAATCCCAGCACTATCTTTGCACTGCCTCTACGTAGTATTTGCGTGTGCTTGTTGTGAGACAGAGTTGGACTGTGTCACCCTGCCCTCTGCGTAACTTCTGTAGCTCTGAAAACTGCGTTGTCCCCCCAGATCTGCCCTTCTTCTGCCTTTTCCTGCTGCTTTCTGCAGCAAGAACATCCAGTCTTCTGTTGGTGACCCTCCTAGATCTGCAATTGCTCTAATACCATGTGAAAATTTCTGAATGTTACACTTATGCAAAAATCTCACTGTTAGATCTGGTTATGCTCCTACTTAATTAAGTTATTAAGCTGAAAATTCAGATTAATATCGAAGAAAAACACATAACAGACTGTCACCAATTCAGATCTAGAAGAAGTACATGCACACATAGACGAAGTGACACAGTGATTTCTAGACAAATAGTCCCTAGAAAAACCCAATGCGGGAAAACCAGTCTGCTGGCTGCTGGAGGGTTTTATTATTAAGAGTTTTCTTAATACAGCAAATCTGGGTTCCAGATCTGGAAAACCTGACAGAGAAATAATAGATCTGCAACTCACTGGCTATTTTGAAGCCAAAATAATGGTTGATCCACACTCTCAAATGGGATTTACAGAACTCAGCCAAGATTAGGCCCTAAAAACCCCAGCGTTGCCCCTAAAGCCCCTGCGTCCCTCAGCATTGGCCTAGAAAGGGCTCCGTTACTCCAAACTGGGTGATGCAGTCCTTACGCTGCCCCTTAGGGTCTCTGCATAACCCCTAAGTGTTTCCAGCTGAATCACGCTACCCTGGGAGGGACTGCATAGCTGAAGCTGCCTTTGCGCTGCGCAGCTGCTGCCCTCTCTGCCTTTGCATCTCCTGCTTCTCTGTGCTGCCTCTTTGAGCTGATCTCTATCTCTTGCTGATTCTAGACACTGGGATCAAATCATCCCCTTGGTCTAAACTCCTCTCTCTGCAGTTGAAACACTTCTAAGAATTCTTAGCAAACCTGCCCTAGAATCTCAGCTTAGCTTCAGTGCTCTGCCTCTATGTCTCTTTACAAATGACTCCAAACCTTTCTTTTATACTTATCTCGTTGGGAAACCAACCGCCATGATCAGATCTTGAATCAATGGCTAAGATTAAAAGAAAGCTTAATCCGTTTGACTTAAGAAAATTTCATCACATGTTTAATTTAATTAACTTTAATTATTTCATTTTCCTAAGTTTAGACTTAGGAAATACATTAAAATAATTAATTAATTAAATATCTCCTAAACCAAATGAAATTTCCCAAATCCCTTTATGGGTCTTGTAGATCAAGTGTACTCTAATCCTTGCACAAAATTTGGAAGCTAGAGCACAACTAATGCTACCCCAAATACACAAAATCTCAACATTTCCCTCTCCAAGAGGGAGAGGTTTTGCCCTGGCTCTAGAAGCCTAATTCTCGTGTCTCGTGTCTTTTGATAATTGACTTGATAAAAGATCTAATAAGCTAACGAAGGGAAGACATAAGTAACACAAGTAACCTCACAAGTAATTATCAAGAAGAGAATTTTGAATTAATCACTAGCCCTTCAAATTCTCAACATGGTATCCGAGCTAAGGTGTTGAACTCAAGGGTTGCTTGACAAAGGGACCCTCCAAGAAGCAAAAATCAAAGTTTGGGTGAAAAGTCAAATCAGTTTGCAAGGAAGACTCTCAAGCTATTTTCGAGAAAGATCTTCATCTCATTCAAAGATTTACATTCAAGATATTGTTAGAAGAGGACATCATTTTTTGAAGATATCCTTTACCAACAAGGATCCAAGATCACCTAGATTGAAGATTTCTATCTTAGAAGAAGCTACTGACTTCTTCATCATCATCAAGGGAGCAGCAAGCCACTCTACTCAAGTAAGTATCTTTGACCTTACTTAAATTTGTCAAGATGACTTATTGTAAAGAGAGCAACAAGTTGGTTGGGTCATCAAACTTTAGTGCATGGAATAAAAGGACAGATTTGAATTTAATTGAAGACAAAGTTATGGACTACATCGAGGGATCAACAATTCAACCACCAAAAGAAGATGCTCTAGCTCATGCCAAGTACATGAAGGGAGAAATCAGAGCCCAGAGGATTCTCATAGAATCCATTAAGGACTCACTCATTCCCTATGTATCAAAACTAAAGTCTGGTAAAGAAATATATGAGAAAGTGGTGGAGCCATTCTCTGTGAGTATTGCAGGAGAAGCAATCTCTCTGAGACAAGAACTATATAAAATGAAATTGTCAAGGGAAGAAGGAATCACTCCTTACTTTATGAGGATTTCTGAAATAAGAGATCAACTACAAGAACTAGGAGAAGTAATGTCTAACACTGAGATGACTACAGTGGTGTTGAATGCTCTACCAGAGGAATGGGGAAACTTCACTTCAAGTTTACACGGGAAGAAAGAAGCCACACCATTCAATGAATTATGGTCTCTATGTAAAATAGAGGAAACAATATTGAAGGCCAAAGCTGATACAGGACCAAGTGAAGGGAATCAAGCCTTTGCAGCCAGATACAATAAGGAAGGAAGATTCGAAAAAATTGTTCCTCAAAATAAAAGAAGAAATATGGACAAAGTACAATGCTTTGGATGTAATGAACTTGGGCATTATAAAAGAGATTGTCTTAAATCTGAAAAGGACAAGAGAAAAAGGGAAGAAGCCCATATCTCAGGTATGAGGGAAGAACCTGATGCAAAGAAATCTAAGAAAGAAGAAGCGAAGGATCTCTACTACGATTGAGATCATCTTCTCCTTTAAGTGATTGCTGTTGGTTGTAAAATAGTATGTTAGGAAGCAATGTATATTGATGGCATCATGATAAAAGCATGGTAGGAGCTCTTGGTGAAACAGCTCTGAAAAACCTCTCTGATAACATTATTGATGGAAGGCAGTGATCAAAGTTCAAGGGTCATCATGGAAACAGGTGTTGACATTTTCTAATGGAGGTCTCTTTGAATTCACTGATTAGAAAGAAAGCATAAAGGTTTCATCAAGAATTCTATGCTACAGAATTCTGGAATGTGATGACATATTGATGGAGCAGGTCAAGGGAATGAATCTCTTCATTCTAGTGAAATTGCTACAAGATGACTCAAAGGAAAAAGGTATGAGCTATGTATATATTTATACGCTGACACGAGATGCTGTGAAGTCATGTCATATAGTTGCAAGTAATAGACTTCTATATTTGGAAGTATGATCTATCAAGGAGGATCTCTCGGTGCACTGACAGATGAAATCAACATAATATATCCTCATATGGAATACGAGGTGGTTGTATATGAACGAGGAACTGGAAAATTAATAAGTTCCTGGAAATGAAGACTGTGCAAAAAAGAATAGATCATGAAATGTAACCATGTCAAGAGGCAGTTATCATCCGAAAGCCAAGAAGATGTGACTAGGAGATCTCCTGGGAGGATATGTCAACTCTGACAGAAGTCTCGTAAAGAAGAAGATCCTCGACAAGACATATCTTTAGGAGATGTGTCAATCTGAATAGAGGATGTCGATGCCTACAAGATGTCATGGTGAAAGATCATCACTGAGGTAACTTTTGACTTATAAATTCATATGCATATGTTTATCTGGATAAGTTTATGCAGGACTGCCAGTCATGTGGAAGGATGTAAGATCCTTGGAGATGATTCGAAGGAAAGCAGCATGGCATAAAGGTGAACTAGATGAGAAAGACTGATGAATCACTTTCTGATGGTTGACATGACTTGTGACTGGAAGTGATGGATGATCTATGCCCTATGAAGCCAAAGGTTGAAGATTCCTCAATATCGAAATCCATGACATTGAGGGGAGGAATTCTTCATGAGCAGCTGGGTGTCTGACCATTCCTGCTACAGGACCCTAGTTGAGAGGGAGCCTAGTGATAAGTTTCTTACTTGGAAGAAACTTGAAGTATGTCCTTCCTGAGTTGAGAGGGAGTGATGTATGTGATTCTCTAATACATGTGTGATGCACTAGACCAGGACTAACAGTCATAAGTCTTAGTGAAGGCCATGTGGAGAGAATGGATAGACACATCATTCTGGTATTCACCTGGAAGACAGAATGGAGGATTGGGTAATCATCTAGCATTCGATACTCTTTGAGAATGAGATAGGGCATTCAAGATATGAGTAGTCCAGGACCAATATTCTTTGAGGGTTTGCTACCCAAGAGAAGAATAGTCCAAGAAGGCCATACTCTGGGAACACTTGGGTGGAGTATGTACCTTGCAGAGACAATGACTATGGTGTCTATAAGTCCTGTGTCTCGCCAGCATTGTAGCCCATTGTCTCGTTGAGAGATGGGGTTGTTAGTCAAGGCCTTGCATTAGGACTATGCTGGTTAATATGATGCTATACAGATGTGATTACCAATCTGATTCTTCTTATGAGATTCTTCAGTTTGAAAGTGAACATGTACCTGTATGAATACCTCCCTAGTTCAGACGGAGTGTTGGAAAGTGTAACTAGGATCGGTCTTCATATTGACTATGTAATTATGTATTTATGTAAAGAAGAAGACAAAGATAATAAAATGAATATTTGTTGTACTTGCTTCATGGATTTCATGAGCAAGATTTTATTCTAGGTTAATAGACGTCTTCTTGATGTCTATTAGAGTTTTTGTCTTCTAAGTATAAATGTAATTAAGTGTCGTATATATGAAGGATCTAGTCTAAAGAAATGCTCCAAGACCTTGCCAAAGAAACCGTGAATGAATGGCTTAATTCAGCCCTCCAACAACGTTGAAAGATAAGCTAAAGTGATGTGTTGAAGTCGGCCTCATAACAGATGATCAAGTCAGCCTTACAGTCATGTCAGCCCCCAAAAATAGTCACATCGGTTCACAAAGGAAGGTCGGCTAATATACAAGGGCAAACAACTATATATACCCAAGTAGACTTCGCAGAAAATACAGAAAATTGCAGATTCCTCCGAGGAAAATTGCAGATAAGTCTGAAGCAGATTGCGAATTGTTTTGTGGAAGGAAAGTGCGGATTTCTGAAGTGTATTACAGTGCGAAGTTCAGAGGGTATTAGAGTGCGGATTGAGGTATAGTTTGAAGTGCAGTGCGATGTTCAGTGAGCATTCAAGTGCAGATAATGACCAGTCAGCAGAAGATTGCATGACAGAGAACACTTCGGACCAATCAAGGTCAAAGTCAATTCTGGTATTCGAATCAGCGTTAATGAAGTGGTGAAGTACAGTTTTGTCTTGGGAGTTGTACAGTGGTATTATAAGTGAAAGAATATTAAGGAGATTTACCTTCCTAATATACAAATCATAAAGGAAAGAAAGCATATCCCAAGTGCAGTAACTTCAAGGCAATAAGAAGAAAATAAGTCCCGAGTGACTTGGCCTAATATCTGAATTGGAATAAGTTTGAAGTCGAGTTCTCTTGTATTGGTGCAAGACAATATAGGCTGGTGCAATAAAGAAAGGTTAGCGTTGAAGATTGACAAAGAAGAAATAACAAGGTCTTGGAAACATCCATAGGTTAAGGGTCTAAGTCTTGGTCATGGTACATGTCATTTGAAGATCTATAAGAAGAGTTTTCGTGGGTTTTCCTCTCCAAGAGGAAGAGGTTTTACCCTGGCTCTAGGAGCCTAATTCTTGTGTCTTATGTCTTTTGATAATTGACTTGATGAAAGGTTTAATAAGCTAACAAAGGGAAGAGATAAGTAACTCAAGTAACCTCACAAATAATTATCAAGAAGAGAATTTTGATTTAATTGCTAGCCCTCCAAATTCTCAACACACTAGACTGTGTCACTCTGCATGGAGGACTAGTGCTGGTGCTCAGCACTTCCCCCTCTACTTCCTCCTCCTGCCTTCTTCTTCCTCTGCTAACTTCCCCTTCCTCCTTATGCATCTGCAACTCCGCCTCTACAACCTCACCCTCTGAAATTGAATTCTCTTACTTCAGAATTGATTTCCTTCGGGTACTGAGAGTGTGCCCGACTTACTTTCTAAATGACCCTCGAGCCTTCTCTTATAGTCTTCTCGTTGACGATTCAACGGCCCAAATTAGATCTCGAATCAATGGCTCAGATTAAAAGATGACTTGATCTTCGTTTTCTATAAGATTCACTCTGCTTTATTAATACCCTTTAATTATTTGATTTCCCTAAGTTTAGACTTAAGGATCACTTTAAAATAATTAATTATTTTAATACAGCGTGATCCGAGTGGAATTTCCACAAACAATTTCTGGGTTCTCTGGAATACTGATGTCTAATCCTCTTCCCAAAATATGAGACTTGGAACACTTTCCAATGCTACAAAATCAACACGATATACTTCTATTAGATCTGTGATATCCCTTGTTTTGCGGATGGGATGGGAGATTCACCAGATGGACGTCAAGGCTGCGTTCCTGAATGGGGTGATAGAAGAAGAAGTATATATTGAACAACCAGAGGGCTTTTAGACACATGAGCAGAAACTCATATGTGCATGGCTCAAGAGGGCCTTGTATGGACTGAAGCAAGTCCCTAGAGCTTGGCATGGTCGAATTGATAGCTACTTGCAGAAAATGGGATTTGTCAAGAGTGACGTAGACCCCAATCTCTACTATCTGAGAGTAAGGGATGAGGCTCTTATACTAGTATTGTATGTAGATGATCTATTCCTAACAGGATCACCTAGGCTCATCAAGGGCTACAAGGATAATTTAGCTACGGAATTTGACATGAAGGATCCAGGGCTGATGCATTATTTTCTGGGGTTGGAAGTTTGGCAGCAGAAAGGTGAGATCTTCTTTGGTCAAGGAAGATATACTATATAAGTTCTCAAAAGATTTCAGATGGAGGCTTATAGACCAATGGCTATTCCAATGATTACCAACTGGAAGAAAATTGACACGTCCGAAGATGATGAGGTTGATCCTACATTGTATAGCCAGATCATAGGTTCTTTGATGTATCTGGTAAACACGAGACCAGACATCTATTATGTTGTCAATACTCTCAGTCAATTCATGGTGGCACCTAGGAGGGCTCATTGGGCAGCAGCCAAACATGTTCTTAGATATTTACAAGGAACAGTTGACCTTGGACTGAAATACACCAGAGGCAATGACATCAGGTTGAGTGGGTTCACTGACGCAGATTGGGCTGTTAGCCTAGTAGATCGGAAAAGTACCAGTGGGTACTGTTTCAATGTTGGATCATGGATGACTTCCAGGTGTAGCAGGAAACAGAAAGTTGTGGCCCTGAACTCCGCAGAAGTTGAATATATGGCAGTGAGCACGGCTTCGTTTGAGGCCATATGGCTTCGGAAATTGCTTGTGAACTTACTCAAGGAGAAGATGGAGGTGACCTGCATTCTATGTGATAATCATAGTTGCATCAAGCTCTCTGAGAATCCTCTGTTTCATGGTCAGTCGAAGCACATTGACATCAAGTGTCATTTCATCGGAGACTGTGTCCAAAGGGGAGCTGTACAATTGGAGTACACTCCTACATGAGAACAAGTGGCAGATATCCTCACGAAAGCTCTGGGAAAGACTAAGTTTGTCTATTTCAGAGAAAATATTGGGATGATCAAGAATCCATTTCAGTAGCAGGAATGGATAGGTTCAGGATTCAGAGGGAGTTGTAGTTCATATGAGGCAGTGACAATAATAGTATCATGGGCAGCAGCACAGCAGGTGAGGGGCAGCAGCCAGACATCAACAACGCAAAGGATGCTTCAAGACAAAGCAGCATGAAGCAAGCATTTTGCTAGAACACTTTCCTCGCTAAGAGGGAGTGTTGATTTTTGTAGCATCAGAAAGTGTTCCAAGTCTAAAAAATTTTAAGGAGGCTTGGACATCAGTATTCCAAATAACCCAAAAACTATTTGTGGAAATTCCACTTGATTTATGTTTTATTAAAATAATTAATTATTTTAATGTAGACCCTAAGTCTAAACTTAGGGAAATTAAATAATTTATGGGTATTAATAAAACAGAGTGTGAATCTTCTAGAGAACGAAGATCAAGTCAAGTTTTAATCTTGACCATTAATTAGACTTCTAATCTGGGCCGTTGATTCGTCAATAAGAAGATTATAAAAGAAGGCTCGAGGGTCATTTGGAAAGTAATCCGAGCATACACTCAATAATCCGAAGGAAGTCGATTCTGAAGGAATAGAATTCGATTTCAAAGGGAGAGTTGCAAAGGTAGAAGAAGGAGAGGGAGTCAGCAATGACAAAGGTCAAGTAGAGAAGGACGCAGAGGGCCACGGAAGGCAGCGCAGAGATCCCATGCAGAGCCCACGCAGAGTGACGCAGTCTGACGCAGGGACTGCGCAAAGTGACATAGAGGGAGGTAGTGGGTCTTCCAGGTGTCAGAAAAATTCCAAAAGGTTCCAAAGAATTTATCTCAGGTGTTTTCTAAAGAAGTCTGCCAGTCTTTTCCTTGTAAAGAATTTCACTGTTGAAGAATAATATATAAACTCTCATCTGCTACACCGGTTTTTCTGCATTGGGTTTTTCTGGGGACAATTGTCCAAAAATAAGTGTGTACATGTGATTGATTCTTATGCTTGTATTTCTTACTGTTCCTTTCTCTGCATATACTTAACTGAACGCTGCAACAGTATTTATTTCGAAATTTATTGGAAGAATTTTGTAAATAACTTATTGAAATAATAAGTAGGAGAAATAAATCTATCACTGAAAAATGTTCTCTGGATTGAAATTTTCACATATCATCTCCCTCTTAATCCTTGATTCCTTACAGAATGCTATGATCTCCATGGATGTATATTCTCCTCCATTATCAGAGCTTAGAACTTTGATCTTTCTTTCTGTAATATTTTCTACTTCAGCTTTGAATTCTTGAAATTTGGGAATACTTCATCGTTAGTTTTTAATAGGTAAACCCAGGTCTTCCTTGAATGGTCATCTATAAAGGTGACATAATACAGATGACCTCCAAGAGATTTTGGAGTATAGGACCACACATATCAAAGTAGATAAGATCCAAGATTTATTTTGACCATGAATCACTGCTTCCAAATGGTCTCTTGACATTCTTGCCCAGTGCACATCCCTTGTAGACACCTTCATGATCTACTTTAAGATTTGGGATTCCATCTACAATGGAACTTAGGGAAGGAAGGATTTTGAAATGGAGATGACCAAATCTTCGATGCCATAGTTCACAGGGACTAATTTCAATCTGAACTACGGCTTGGGCTATAGGGGATAACAATATGTAGAGCCTTCCTTATCGAATGCCAATAACTTTGGCTTGATCTATATTTGAGTCTTTTTCCCAAAAAACAACCTTTCCATCAATGAAACCTACTCTATCTCCTTTGTCCTCTAAACTTGAAATTGAAAAAGTTTTTATGCAAACCTGGAACAAATAGAATATTGTTGAGGTAGATGTTGCTTCCATCTTCAAGCTTTATTGATGTAGAACCAATGCCTTTTACAGGGTAGCTATTGTTGTCTCCAAGTTCCACTGAGTAAGTGGGTTTTCCCCTTGATAAAGTTTTCAATTGATTTGAGTGGCCAATCATGTATCTTGAAGCACCATTGTCAATTACCCAAATGTCTTCTTCTTGAAAAGTACTGGAGAGGGCTGAGAAAAGACCTTCATCCTTTTCTATGACTGATACCTTTTTGGAAGAGAATAAGAAGTTCTAGATCTTCTTGAAACCTTTCTTTAGATGAATTGCAGTCTTCTTGATGAAATCCATGATGCCCTTAGATAGCCTTAGCTCTAATACCATGTTGAGAATTCAATAGGGCAATGATTAATTCAATTCTCTTACTTGATAACTGCATGTCTTATTCTTTAGCTTCTTTATCTTTGTTTCTTGTTATTATGATGAGCAATACATCAAACAGTTACCAAAAAAAATAAGAATAGTGACACAATATGTACGCTACAAGCCGAGGCCAAAAACCACCCACTTGAGGGGGAAACCCAGAAATATCTTCTTATAGATGCTTCAATTGACGAATACCAACACCCTCGACAAAGACACTCGACACAAGTATTCCTCCAAGACACTTGTCACTATCTCTTACTCTTCTTGATGTCCTTAATTTTGTCCTCCTTTTTCCGCATTGTCCTGCACTGCAACCTAGAGAAGCTCGGTCTCTACTCTGCATCCCTTGACAAGATGCCTCCTCCCTTCGGCCTCCTAGAGTCCTTTTCTTTGGCCTCCTTCCAATACCCTTCTACCCTTTCGATAGCCCAAGACCGAACTGTATGTTTACTAAAGTAGCCCTCCGTCTTCGCAGAGATAGCAGAGGTATAGGCGCAAACCTAGTACCGAAACAGAGAGAGAGACTGTTGTAGAGGTAAATCCCCTTTGCAGACAGAGGTGATCCCTACTAGCCCAGATCAGGTCTAGCAACAATCGTATCACGCTAAGGCGCAAGTTCCTAATTGCAATAGACCAAATTGTGAAGAAGGCCTACCTTAAGTCCAACGTTGTTGTTCGTAGAAGAGATGGCGCTCCCGTTTCCTTGCTCCAGCAGATCACAATTCTCCCACTTGACGCGATCGAACACCTACACACACAAGACATACAACGAACACACAAGCGTAAACCCAATATATGCAATTATGTATCAGTCAGAGAAGACACAACTCATGATCACAATGAACAATACGAGTGGAACCATAACCAAAGTCACTTATCATTAATTAATACAAAGAAAGATACAACCTGGCTCTGACGCTGAATCTTCCTTCGGCGGGTCGATAGCAGAATACGCCTCGGTAAAGCTTGTCGGGAATAGGGACAAGCCTCTCTCTTCGATCGTCAATCTCCTTGCTACTGATTTGGCTCTATGAGGACTATCAAGGCTCTTGCAGCATCCTTTAGGCTATGAAGGCTCTTGGAGACTAGCTTGCAAAGGAAAATGGCAAGCTTATATAGATGGTGGAAGGGGAGTTGGGATCCCTACAATTATGAGATTGGCCCTATCCTCAAGGAAGCTTCCATGAGAGGTGGAAAACCACTTCCTCTACATGGAGATCCGCAGCCAAACCTCACAACTCAATTTAGAGACCAGTTCAGGAATTGGTTGGAGTCAATCTTCCGCCATTTTTTTTTTAAATACTCCTTAATAACCCTAGCGCGGGTACAACACTGAGATAGTGCGCCAGTTGGCGCGCCCTCTTTGGAGGATTTCCCTTATCGACGTGGGTATAACACTGACTAGTCACGCCAAGGCAAAAAAGGCTATTTTTAGGGTTTTTCACAAGGAATTGTCTTCAAGGTAATGAATGCCCTTGTCCAGGGGGATGCCATGAAAGTGGTTTTAGGTCATGTCACTGCTCACAGGTCACATGGGGAATTGCAGGGGCAGTGACAAATCGCTGTGTAACAGATGCCCCCTAAAGCATGAGGCCAGAGAGAGAGAGAGGGGTGAAATGCTTTACGAGAACGTGTCCAACTGAAAACACTGCCGTCGGAAAACCTGCGTAGACAAATACAACTGATATCTCAAATACATGATATATGTGGTATGGGCGCAACCATCCATAACAGAGTATATAATAATCCAGATCCAAAGCATGGACGCAGCCATCCAATGAGGATCGATAAATACACTCAGGCATGGTCGCAGCCATCCAATGAATGAGTCATGCAACCAATCATAATAATCCACAAAATCGCAGC
The DNA here is from genome assembly GCA_034641835.2 of Pinus albicaulis. Classification (NCBI taxonomy): domain Eukaryota; kingdom Viridiplantae; phylum Streptophyta; class Pinopsida; order Pinales; family Pinaceae; genus Pinus; species Pinus albicaulis. Next base: position 793,527,903 of record CM076582.1, on the reverse strand, counting down.
CTGGATTCTCTGTCAAACAAATCTGTCATGCCCATTCTGACCAACAAAGTACAAGTTCAAGCATGCGACATGAGTCAAATGTAGTATAGTAACAAACATCCCCGGCACGTAAATGATGAAAGTCATAACGACGCGAGAGGGTTCACTCAATAATGACACGTCTCAAGGTACTATAGTACATAATCTACGCATGTGAATCGCTGAGTCAAGGCCAAACACCAAGAGTCTGTCCATCCTGAGGCCAATGATGGAACCTGTTTAATCAAGGAACCTATTGAGGCGTGTGCTCCATACACTCAAAAGGGAGTCTCTAGATCGGCTTCCTGGATAATGAGCTGAAGTCGAAAGGAAGTGACCTTGATCGAAGGTGGGCCATAATTTTTCCCACATCATCGACGCAAGACAGAGGAACATAATGTCTTTGTGAATCAATATCAGATGAGAATAAGAGGAAAACTTGCAGAGGTCAACTTCTCTTGAACATATCAGCGGTACGACAGTGGATTTGGCAGTATTTGACATCAAAAGATCAGAGGTCATGATGACGAGGCAGAGAGCAGATGAAAGGTCACAAGGGATTACCCAAACCCACGGAGGCAAACAGATAATTAGGTAAGATGTACCCAACCCGACACAAATGCAGACAAGTGCCATGTTCAAGAGCGACATACTGTCGACATGACGATGATACTGGTTCCATTTTTCCCCACCATTTCTGGTGAGTACCCCAATTATTTTTTAAAACAAGCTTGAAGGGGATAGCATATGCTTGTAATATAAATCCGTCCTTCGGACGAATCCATCCTAGTACATTTAACGAGCCCTAGGAAGGAGAAACTCGAATACCATCATTACGACTGAACCCGATGTCATCAGAGTTTAACGAGTCTGACAAAAGAAGAACTCGGCGTCTTTTCATGTTTAAAGAGTTTGAAAAGACAGTGGAAAAATAAACTCCAACCGTCCCTTTTCGTAAATAGTTTCTCAGATCCGAAAAGGTAGAAAACTATGTCTGAGAAAACCTCCTAGTCGCGATAGGCTAGGGTATTCATTTTTCGTAAATAATCTATCCCAGCCCGAAAAAGGGGTAAACGTATACTGGGTAGATGTCGATTCGCAGCCACTTTAACGAGATCGAAACGACAAGGGACTTGGCAATCTTTTCATATTTAGAGAGTCAAAAAAGAGCTGAAAGATGACTCCAAAATGACTTTTTCGTGTTTTTACCGAGTCCGAAAAAGTATAAAATACAACTCGTATCACCGTTGAAGCTACGAAAAAACCTGTCGTTGCACATAAAGGCAAGTGTAAAATCCATTTTTGACAAAATATATTAAAATATTGAGAAAAATGACTTTTAAAACCTAATTTTGAGTTCAAAAGTTATAAATATACCATAAATAGTAAAAACACATTTACTTTTACTTTTTACCTTATTTGGAGAGCAACAGTGGTCTTTTTGTGTGCGAACTTGCGATGGTGATTGCGACTGATCCAGGACACCATTCAGATTCTCGTCAGTTCCAGGTAAGAGGCGCTCCCTTAAGCTCTGTTTTGATCCATTTTTTATGAATTTCCATTGTACATTCGATCTCTAGAGGAGACCTTTTGAAATTTTAGGGCTCCGCCCATTGGCGCGGGTATCGGGAACGAACCTACGCCAATGGACTTTTACTCAAAAAAGGGGTCGCGCCAATGGCGCAACGCGGTTTTCCGCTTTAAATTTCTAAAATGTGAGCCATTTATATGAATTTTTTAAGTGTAACAAAGATCTAACAAGGCATTTTGACCATGTTGGTGCAGGTATCCAAGCACAATGGTTATTGAATGGAAAGAGACGGAACATGGAGAGGAAGACGAAATGGCCATGGAAGACGAAACTTGCATGAATTCACTTCGGAACTGTGGTCTCAAGAAATTCTTCCTTACGCCATGCTTACAAGCTCAACCTGAGCTATTACAGTACTTGGTCAGTATATGGGATGAAAACGAGGAAGTGTTTAAACTTCGAGACCAAGTGCTAGAACTTGAGGTCTCTGATGTCTATTTCATAACCGGACTGTCGCGTAGAGGCCGAGTGCCCATTATGACAGCCAGTAGACCTTCTGGAGAGAAAATGGAACAGGTAATGGCGAGAGTGTGCCCAGGGGCACAAACAGGATCGGGAAGTGGGAAAGTGGACATCCACACTGTCCGCGACCTAGCACTTAGAGTAGTGCTTCACACTATTGTGCAGGCTGCAGGATCACAAGCACCGCATGAGGCAACCAAGGCGCAGCTCCTACTAGCCTCCAAGTGTATGAATCCTACATTGTTCGATTGGGCCACCGCAGTGACAACCAACATCAAAAGGCAGCTAACAAAGTGTAAGAAGGCCAAACTGAAGCAGTTTGGATATGGTTCCATATTGGTGTCATTCATCTTGGAACGACTACCCATTTTCCAGGGCCAAGGGGCAATAGTTGCCGAGCCGATACCGAGAGAGCCGTGGATGGCTCGCTGGGCAGCACTTATGCCCAGGGCAGGAAGGGGTCAACAGATGTATTGGAGACCCGAGTTCTTTGTGTGGTTACGGCGTCAACTGATCGTGGTCGAGGATTGGCCCTATGCTGGGACCGATTTCACTGGAGACCCAGATCTCCCGCTTCCGGAGGGGGACAACTGGGACGAGGAGCTAGGTGTGACTCTTTTTGATTTTTATGTATTTATAATTTTTTTTTGGTGATACATGTCCATTAACAACAACTTTTATGTGTATGCAGATGTCGGCCCAGAGAGGCCCGCGGGCATGTCACCCATTGCACAGAGGACCCCTCTTGCGCATGACCCTTAGGCTGAGGCTGGCGAAGGGAGCGAACTGATCCAGAACCTGGAGGGCATTGCCCCCAGACTATGCACGATTGGCAGATGTCCCATTAGCCTACCAGCGACACACTGTGGGGGTGCCTAGTCGCCTTCACCGATTGTTGAGGCGATTGATGCGCACGGTAGCATGTTACCACGAGCACCACGCTGATTAGCTATCTAGGGCTTTTATATGCATATTTTTTGAGAGACATGTTGTCTCCGGTTGTTATCAGACAAACATGTATATTTTTTTATTTTATGTGATGTACACAAACTACAAACTATTCGACATATATATCTATATATCTATTTCTGGATGGATCTTTTTACATGTGATGATGTTTTTACAAGCTGCGCAAATGTCTATCTAGAACCATATTAGCTACTGCATCCGTTAACGTATTCATATGTCTGGGTATGTGTTGATATGTGATATAATCAAAATTTCTTTCCAGTAAACGAATACACAGATACAGACGTAAAATGGATGGGTTTCTAACTGAATAATGACCATTAAGCTGTAATACTACAAGTTGTGAGTCCAGATATACAAGTAATTCACGAATACCGAGGTCCACAGCCTCGGTTAATAATTCCAACACGGCACTATATTCCGCGATATTATTTGTAGTAGGCCCCAGACACACACCTTGCAGGTTGACCAACTCACCAGCAGGATCGTAGATTACCTAGGCTACCGAAGACAGATTCCTGGTACTGCGGGAGGCACCATCTGCGAAACCAACAAACGAAGTAATGGACATCTGCACAATCAGGAAGACAAGATCAAAAGAAAGATGCTTACATCGCACACCACACCACACATGCACACAAATGAATATACACACCTATGTACACACACCACACCAAAATAACTCAAGCGTAGTATTTTTTAAGGTACAGCCCGTTCCTAGGCTGCGTCAACGGAACTCCTTCGTAATCAATGAGCTCATAAGCCCCATTTTTCAATACTCGTTTTACTATATAGGGCCCATGCCACATGGGTTGGAATTTGCCTGCTCCAAGTTTGTCGTGCGCTTGGTCGTATAGGAGGACGAGGTCCCCTTCGACAAAGGAACGTGGAGAAATTGATTGATCAAAGTGAGCTTTGACCCGCTTCTTCTGTGCTTCAATGATTAAGGCAGCCAAGCGGCGGGTTTCATCCAGCCGTTCCAAATATAAGAGACGTTCTTCTTCAGGAGAAGTGTCGAGCAAAAGTTCCACAGCCAACTTTAAAGAAGGAATTTCACATTCAACTAGGAGAGTTGCTTCCAGACCATACACCAATTGGAATGGTGTGAATCCGGTCACACTCTTTGCTGACGTCTGGTAAGCCCATAGAGCTGAGAACAATTGGAGATGCCAATTGGACTTATGAATACCAATTGTCCGTTGGAGCATTGTGACCAAAACTTTGTTCACAGCCTCAACCTGGCCATTTGCCTGGGGGTAATATGGCGTTGAGCTATCATGTCGCAAGCCCAACCTTAATGTCAGCTTGGCCATCATGTAATCTCGAAAATGGGTGCCATGATCGGTAACAATGGCCTGAGGGACCCCGAAACGTGCAATAATGTGGTTGAAAATAAACTAGGCAGCTTTCTTACCGTCGGCAGCTAGTGTAGGCATCGCTTCAGCCCACTTAGTAAAGTAGTCTACAGCGACAATTATATATGCATGCCCCCCAGCCGAATGAGGGTTACACGTCATGAAATCTACGCCCCATTTCGCGAAAGGGCCAAAGGTAATGACAGGGTGCAGAGGGAGGGGTGGCGCGCGCATCTTGCGCTGAAAAACCTAGCACAAGTGACATTTTCGGACCGCAACAATACAGTCTTTGAATATCGACAGCCAGAAGTAACCCGCACGCGGAATCTTCTGGGCAGTGGCATATCCGGACATGTGACCACCACAGGCGCCACTGTGACAGTCATTCAAGACTCTTTCAACCTCTTCCAGGGTCAAGCACCGGCGGAGTACCGAATCTACTCCAACCCGATATAAGGTGTCTCCCACAGTGCAGTAGGGTTGAGACTGATGCCGAATCCGACGTCGAGCATCTTTGGTCAACTCAGACCGAAACGTTGAGGTTTGAGGATACACTATGATGTCGCCATACCATGGGTCGCGAGTGCTGATAAGGAAGAGTGTTTTGTCTGGGATATGATCCTCGGAGTGAGATGGAGTGGAGTCTGTCGGGAGGGAGCAAATGAGATCCGCAAAAACCAGTGATTTGGTCAACTTAGCAGTGGTAAACTCTAAATTGAACTCCTGAAGGATGACGATCCACTTGGAGTACTTGCCCCCCAGTAATTGTCTAGATAGAATGTACGTCATAGGGTTGCAATCCAAAACCACAGTTACTGTACGCAACAGGATGTAGTGGCGGAACCGCTGCACAGCTTGCACTGCGGCTAATGCCAGTTTCTCGACATGAGCATAATGCGTTTCTGTGTCAAGAAGATTCTGTGATAGATAATAAACAACGTGTTCATTTCCATCATCGTCATCCTGCACCAGAACCATAGCTATGGTGCTAAACGCGGCGGCCAAGTATGGAGTGAAGTCACGGTGATAGTTTGGAGGACGAAGCAATGGAGCATTAACGAGTAACGTCTTGAGCTTCTCGAAGGATCGTTGAGCAATTTCGTCCCAATGAAAGGGAACATTCTGCTTTAAAAGACGCGTGAATCCTTTGGCCACTTCCGCGTAATTCGGGATGAAGCGTCGTAGGAAATTAGCTTTTCCCTGCAGACTCTGCAATTGGTGTAACGAAGAGGGTGATGGGAGATTGACAATAGCCTCGACTTTTAGGGGGTAAAGGCGAATTCCATCCTTGGAGACTATGAACCCCAAAAGACGGCCAGAATCCACGCAAAAGACGCATTTATGAGGGTTAAGCCAGATATTATAGCGTCTACAGTGAAGGAAAATCTGGCAGAGGTGTTCGGGATGGTCCTCTCGCCGAGTTGAATGAGCTGGCAAATCGTCTAAATAAGGTTGAACGATATGGCCTATGTCATGGAACGCGTAAGACATAGCACGCTGGAAAGTAGCTCCAGCGTTCTTTAAGCCAAACAGGAGCTTTTTATAAGCAAAGGTACCCCACGGACAAATGAATGCAGTCTTGTGTTGATCGGCAGGTAAAATATTTATCTAATCGTACCCGGAAAAGCCGTCCATCAAGGAATAGATCTCACTCCCAGCACATTCGTCAATGATTTGATCTATGAAGGGAGTGGGGTAATTGTCCTTAGGACAGGCCCGATTAATATCACGGTAATCAACACAGACTCTTATAGTACCTTGCTTCTTATCTACAGGGACAATATTTGAGACCCATTCTGTGAGGGGAATCGGGTAAATGAAGCCCGCGTTCAGAAGTTTTTCAACTTCCGCTTTGATGGCAGTGGCTTTGCGAGGGTGCACTGGGCGAAGGCGTTGGCGCACGGGTTTCGCACCGGGATAGGTAGGAATCTCGTGCACTACTATGCTGGGATCAATCCCAGGCATTTCCTCATAGGACCAAGCGAACACATCTCTGAATTCACGAAAAAGATCGGTATAAAATTGTATCTCATCAGGAAAACAAGTCACTCCCACATGTATGTTCTCGACTATCCCTGGTTTGACAGAGATGTCGATCGGAATGGTTTGAGTAATGTTGCTCAGGTTTCCCTCCGAAAGGACCTCATGAGTCAAAATGGGCGTCTGGAGAGGTGGAGTAGGAACCTGAGATGCAAAACGCTCTAGACAATCTGACATTGCCCCCAGGTTGGGCATAAAGGAGGAACGATGATGTCCATTGCTCCAAGGGAGCTCCTCAAGAGACATTGTTTCAACAATGGCTTCTTCAGAAGGGTAAATCTCTTTAAGAGGATCAGCAGAGTCGCCCTCGCTGAGCCAGGGGGATTGGGAATAGATATCTAAAGCCATGCTCGAAGGAGCAAGTTGAGAAGGAGGAGGATCAGATGCGGCAACAATTTCACAGTAATTAATCTCTACTGGAGTTAAGGGCATTGATTCTCCAAAATCAGTCACCTGTTCAGGCGAAGGGATGATCCAGGGGTCGTCGGACCTAGAGACCATATTAACTTGAACGATGTGTGGTGGTGGCGCGGGAAAAATACCCATGAGGACAGGGTCCTTGAAGAGACCGAGTCCTACACTGTCAGGGGGATTGGGGATCTGATCCACGTAAGGAACGTTGTTCTCAGAGAATGAAGTGAAGAAAGACAACTGATCCACAGTAATGATTTTGCCCTCATGAGGAAACTTAAGAAGTCGGAAGAGGGTGGATGGCACACATAACATGGCGTGGGTCCAACTGCGGCCGAGAAGAAGGTTGTAGTTAAGCTTGGCGTCAACTACTTCTACTTCTACATTGACTGTCTTCCCTTGTAATGTAATCGGCAAGCTCTCGAGAACACCTAGGGGTTTTGATTCCCGACCATCGAATGCCTCTAAGGCATTGGGAGACAATGAGAGAGCCGGAGAGCCAATGGCCTTCCAGCAGGCAGATGACATGACACAGGTGGAAGCGCCTTCATCCACAACGGCCCTATGGATGTTGAGGCTGTTGATCCCGACCTAGATCACAAGAGCAATTTGATGCGGAAGTCGGGGGGTAAAATTTTCTAGGTCGAAGGTGAGAAGATTAGAATCAGTGGGATCGATTCCACCGATTGCAGACAACAGAGCTTTCCGTTGCGAAGGGAAACTTTGAAGGACTTCCAATGCAGACATAGCAGAAGGCGCCTGTGCCAAATCCTCAACAATACTGTAGTGCTGAGCGGCACGGGCATTTGGGTTGTAGGAAGATCTTCGCAGAACACCTTTAGAGGGTGGCCTCACAAGAGGTTCAGCAGTAGGCTTCTCAATTTCCAAAGGACCGGAGACAGGAGGAGGAGGTGGGCCATCCACAACTTCCTTCCCAGTTGCCTGACGCGATCCGGCATAATCCTTCGAGCGCGTAGCAATTGAGACAGGTGCAGCACCATTCATCATAAAGACATGGGACCCAAATGGTGCAGATGGAGAGGGTTGTTCAACCATCTGGGTCTGCTGAGACGGGAACAGTTCTTTGAGAACTGCCGGAGTCCCTTTGGAGCCTTTGAGAAGTTGACTAACTTCAGATCGTCGGGGACAATCCTTGGTATAATGATCTCCTTCACAAATAAGGCAGGGGTACTTCGGTTTACGTTGGGAATCGTCATCAGTATGACGTTTAGAAGACTCTGGCTTTGGGGCGTCGGGTTTGGATTTTCCTTTGCCCTTCTTCTTTCCTTTGGAGGTCTTTTCTGTGGGATTAGCCTGAACGGCGTTGACCTCCGCAGTTTTCCCAGAATCTGGAGGAGCGGGAAGAGCAGAATTATTGGAAGAATTGGATTTTTGCTTCCCATTTGAAGATTTTCGAGAATTTTGAGATACGGAACCAATAACACCATCCACTGCAGCGGTAGGCGGTGCTTTAGAGGTTCTCGGCCGTGGAGCATCAGTCAAAATATCATAAAGCGTGCCAGACTGAGAGTACACCAGATCCAGGAACTGGGCACACGCGATGGCTTGTTCTTCAGTCACACATGCCCCCATAGCAATATCTTGAGCGATTTTGTTAATGAAGGAGGTGGTGAACCAATGAGTTAGTAGTTGATCAGGTATATCAAACTTGATCAGTCTAACGACAACGTCGCCACTCATGAATATGATCGGATATGTGGGTGGCTTTATCTTGCTTCAAAGAAGTTAGGAGATGCGTCCCGGCTTCATAGCGAACCGGTAACTGGAAGTGAGTCAGAAAAGCCATTGTTAATGTGTTGAAATCTTGAAAGATGCCACGGGGTAATTCAATATACCACTTAGCAGCAGCACCGGTGAGAGTGCGCTAGAAGAGACGTAGACGAATTGAATCATCCACCCAAGAATTAGACGAACACCACAAACGGTAGGTCATTACATGAGCTTGGGGGTCCTCTCCAGCTTTACCTTCAAACTTAGGGCAGTCGCCGGGTACCTTGGTCGGAACCGGGGGCCAATAAGGATTGTGAAGAATCGGATCATTAGTTAATTTAGAAACGTCCGGTAACTCCAAGGTGGCCAAGAACAGCAGCTGCGGATTAAAAGGCATACCAGGCCCTCGATAGGGACCTATACCTGTACTCCATGCTGGTTGAGTGTATCCTTGCCCCCATGGGTTCTGTCCCAGAGGATTCTGACCATAGGGGGTATAGGGTGTATAACCAGTCTGATATGGCTGTTGGTAACCAATGTATGGGGGTTGATAACCAGAGTATGGACCTTGATTATATGTCGGCCCCGTTTGCGCAGTATGTGGATTTGGCTGCTGAGTATAGGTGTAGCCGGGCTGTTGAGTGTAATAATGGGAACCTTGGGGCGGGTTATAAGTCAGTCGAGATGGACCTTGAGAATAGTAACCGCCTTGGGGTTGAGCGGACTGCTGGTAGGTGGGACCCTGCTGAGCCTGGTAATTAGGGCACAGTGGTTGATTCGGTTGTGGCATCGAGTAAATCCGCTGTTGAGCAGGGTTGACAAGATGTGCAGGCTGGCCTGGTTGGACAGGTTGACCTGGCTGGGCGGGCTGACCGGGGTAAACAGGTTGCGCCGGTTGTGCAGGTTGGGCGGGCTGACCGGGGTAAACAAGTTGCGCCGTTTGTGCAGGTTGACCTGGCTGATGTGGGGCACTGGCTGAGTCGGACGGGCCGGTTGGCCTGGTGGTGGAATGGGGCTAGGTTGTGGCTGGTAACTGATTTGACCTGCAACAGGACCGTAAGATGATCCTGGCTAATGTGCAACATTCGGACCAACAGGATACTGAGGTTGCATCGGTTGTGAAGGTTGGACTTGCCCCCCAGGACCGTACAACGGCACAAGTTGGTACCCTGATTGACTTGTGGGTCCTTGAGGTTGCCCTGGTTGGACCACAGGGTGAGGCTGGATAGGTTGACCAGAAGGGTTGTAGGACTGTCCTTGCGGACCGTATAACAACCCTTGCTGGCCCGAAGGATAGCCTTGTAAGGGCTGTCCTTGCGGGGCATAAGGATAACCAGGTGGTCCCGAAGGATGGCCCTGGAAGGGTTGCCCTTGGGGGTTGTAGGGTTGCCCAGCCTGGTTAGATGGAAAACCTTGATGATGAAGATAAGCCTCTGGAGCGGATAAACGTAAAGGATTCCCGTACTCATCGTATTGGTATGGAAAAATGTAAACAGGGGCACCATCCTGTGCATAGTGCAAAAAATACGGACGGTTGAGATCTTGAGAGGATTGTTCGACCTCGGGGTTCGATTGTTGTAGTGATAATCGATACTCCTCAGGAGAAATGTTCTCCGGCATAGCAGATGCTATATAGATGTCTTCGGGAAGTGACGTGGTCCTTACAGACTGAGTGGTAACAATGGGTGTAGATGCGGCCACACAGACAGTAGCCCGACAGGTACTGACGTGACCTAAGGGGATGACGTGATGGGTGTCCTTGGAGACATCCCCAACGATGGAATAACCGGCCTCATAGAGGGAGTTGATATCCCCATAGAGGCAACGGCGGTCATGATCTAACTCAAAGATCTATATCCCGCTGGAAGTGAGGGACCAGGGGAAGACATGACAGATAACTCGGGGTTGTCTTCTGGGAACAACTGGTAATCTTCACCAGACGTGAGTTTTCCTCACCAGGAGAATGGCCGAATGAGCCCATATCTGAACCTGCTGCTAGATCTGCTAGAAGACGGCGAGGACTAGGAGGAAGGACAGCAGCTATAAAAGGCGAACCCGATGTAAGAGGAGGGAAATGTTCCCCTACTCTAAATCCAGACCAAGTGTCGGATAAGGGCCAATTGAACTCAACTGGTCCTCCAAAGGGAAGCTCAAACAGAACCGGTCCCCCGTCGGGAAACTCGGAAACAATGGGCTGTTGTGATTCAGCAGAGGATTGCAAGACCTCTGATGAATCGTCCGTATATAGACTACCGGTAGACGAAACTAAGGGTTCTGCCACTATGACAGTAATGACAAAGGGAAAAGATCAAACACAACACATGGGCTGAAAAAAACTCAAGGCACACAATCAAACGGCCAACAAGCAAATTCTAACAGGGCGTGTGATCGCAGGTGATTTATTTTACCTCATTGAAACTTAGAAACTTCACTGTTTCATGTTTTAAGAGTCGAGAAACGGATGAAAGGTGACTCTATCTCTTTCAGTTTTGAAGCAAGCGTGAAAGGACAAGCTCTTGGTGATCTTTTCAAATTTAAGGAGTCAGAAAAGATCAAAATGACTGCTCAGGAATGCTAGGCAAAGGGTGTACCAAATAACCGTGAATTGCAATATACACCTTGGTTTCAAAATGAAAGAGAAATCAACCAAGGACTTAATGTACGTGCAGCCAATCTCCCCGAATGCTGTGTCCGGTGTATCACGGGTATAGGGCGGCAGACTCGACTTCCTATGGATAAAGGATAGAAACCTAGTGGGGTCTCCCTTTATATACTCAATAGTACGGAGAGCACAAGTCCGTGCTAGTGCTGTCTAAAGCCAAGAGGCGAACGACAGCTACTAGGATGAACGACGCCGGAACACGTCTCTAGCCTAGACCTCTAAATATTTCGTTAATGTTTCAATGCTACCTTAGTGTAAATTGAATAAATTTTAATGTTAATCTTCAATTATGTTTCAATTTCCAGGCCCTAGCGAGTGTTATGTCTCAAGATCTCCTAAATGCACACTACATGCCACAGTGTATCATTTCATTCGATGAAAGCTAATTACGAGAGAGTTACGAACTTTTCACACAATAACAAAATGACTAGACAACAACCAGTGATGTCTCTAATGCAGCTAATGGAAAAAGCTTTTCTTATTAATAACAAAGAAAAAATTCAATTTGCATTAACTAATCAACAGCAAAAGAGATTTTTTTTTTGTATTTTCAGTGTTTAAGAGCAAAGTGCATTAAACAAATGAAAACTAATGAAATGAACGATTTGAGAAGCGGTAGCAAAAGAGCAAAAGCAAGCAGATTTCACTTAATGCAAACACCACAATCTGACCTCAAATTGACAAAAAGTCCCTCAAATCAAAATAATCCCAAAGACTCAAATGAACCATGTAATCTAGGCCCAAGAAGAGAGAAGGCGGAATTCGAATGAGGAAGAAACCAATCACTCAAACAACGCAATAAAACGATAGACAACCGTCAAACGAATGCAGAGAAGCAATCACAAAGTTGACTGAACAGAAAAAAACCAAAAATCCCTATGGGAGGCTCGACACACTACAGCCCCTGGATGCCCTAGGGCTAGAATGTGAAACCGATAGAAGAGGGCAAACAACCAAAGGATGAAGGCCACAGGCAGTCACACAAGGCTCCAGAACACTCAGGCAGTCGTAAAAATGAAACCAAAATCACAGATCAAGCCCAGAAAGCTCAGAACAGAGCAAACCCTAGCACCTTACAGAATTGGCGCGACTGTCAAGCTGCATCTAGCACCAGAACAGGATTGGCGCGGGTAATACACTGGAAACATGCGCCAATTGGCGCGACTGTCAGGCTAATAAGCACGCCAGTCAAGTTTACTATGTAAAAATAAAATAAAAAAGAGCAATCCAAGAAACAGACCAGTGATGGTGAAGCTTAAGAAAAGCCAAACACACGAAAAGAGCCAGCCAAAAGAGCTGATCAAGCAAGCAAAGTCAAGAATCGACCGAAAAGACAAGACAATACTCCAAATGTTCAGTTCATAAACTAGACTGGAGATTGACTGAAGCAGCATTCATCTACTTTCGCTAATGCAAAGCAAGAGCGTTTCGAAGGCTATCTGGCTAACTTTGGGCTTCGTCTGTAGATTACAAAGCAAACAAAAAACTTTTATCTCCCCAGTGGAGTCGCCAATTTGTTGTAGAGGTAAATCCCCTCTGCGGACAGAGGCGATCCATACTAGCCCAGATCGGGTCTAGCAACAATCGTATCACGCTAAGGCGCAAGTTCCTAATTGCAATAGACCAAATTGTGAAGAAGGCCTACCTTAAGTCCACCGCTGTTGTTCGTAGAAGAGATGGCGCTCCCGTTTCCTTGCTCCAGCAGATCACAATTCTCCCACTTGACGTGATCGAACACCTGCACACACAAGACATACAACGAACACACAAGCGTAAACCCAATATATGCAATTATGTATCAGTCAGAGAAGACACAACTCATGATCACAATGAACAATACGAGTGGAACCATAACCAAAGTCGCTTATCATTAATTAATACAAAGAAAGATACAACCTGGCTCTGACGCTGAATCTTCCTTCGGCGGGTCGACAGCAGAATATGCCGCGGTAAAGCCTGTCGGGAATAGGGACAAGCCTCTCTCTTCGATCGTCAATCTCCTTGCTACTGATTTGGCTTTATGAGGACTATCAAGGCTCTTGCAGCATCCTTTAGGCTATGAAGGCTCTTGGAGCCTAGCTTGCAAAGGAAAATGACAAGCTTATATAGATGGTGAAAGGGGAGTTGGGATCCCTACAATTATGGGGTTGGCCCTATCCTCAAAGAAGCTTCCATGAGAGGTGGAAAACCACTTCCTCTACATGGAGATCCGCAGCCAAACCTCCCAACTCAATTTAGAGACCAGTTCAAGAATTGGTTGGCGTCAATCTTCCGCCATTTATTTTTAAAAAATACTCCTTAATAAGCCTGGCGCGGGTACAACACTGAGACAGTGCGTCAGCTGGCGTGCCCTCTTTGGAGGATTTCCCTTATCGACGCGGGTATAACTCTGACTAGTCACGCCAAGGAAAAAAATGCTATTTTTAGGGTTTTCACAAGGAATTGTCTTCAGGGGAATGAATGCCCTTGTCCAGGGTGATGCCATGAAAGTGGTTTCAGGTCATGTCACTGCTCACAGGTCACGGAATAAGCCCTCCAATGTGCAGGACGGGGAATTGCAGGGACGGTGACAAATTGTTGTGTAACAGAGACCCTTACACAGACTTGTCCCTACCCTTGCACACCTTGTTGCCTTCCTTCTTCGTTGTATTACCCTTACTCTTTACACACTGCAATTCGCACTTCTTATTGCAGACTGGTCCAAAATTGATGAGGCTACAATGAGTTTGAGTCACCCTTATATAGTGACTATTCTTCTTCATTTGGGCCGACATAATCTATTGGAGGTAGGCCGACTTCTTTCAAGGAGGATTTCATCAATCTTTAAGCCGACTTTAAGAGGCCTAGTGACAATGTCGTGTAGTGCAACTTTTACATATACGATGTGTCCTTTACACGTGTAACATGACTTCATTTACATGACTCTAATTATCTTTTATGGCAAGATGACAAATTCCTAAACACATCAAGAAGACGTCTTTGACCTATATAAAAATTTCTTGCTCATGAAACCCATGAAGCAAGCAACATAATACATTTTATTTTCCTTTGTCTTCTTCATTACATAAAATCATAATTACGAGTCATTATGAAGACCGAACCTAGTTACACTTTTCAACACCTTTGTTGTACTTCGATGTATTATAAGTTATCTCGATGTACTTCGCACTTTTCTACTTCAGACTTGATCACTAAAATTTTGTCCTGAAATGAAGACGCACTGCACTATATATAGTTGTTTCCCAAGGTAATAAGCCGAATTGATATCAAGCTGAGCCGACATGTCAGTTGGAGAGATACTTAATTCCACTTTAAAGCCGACTTGAGGTTAATGCTTGTGCTTGGTCTTTGAAGGCTACTTGAAATTCCTAATGACTCATACACAGGTGTAATGAGACCAAGAAGGGTCCTTCATACATGTCATAGACTCAAATTCACTTTTATGACTAGATGACAAATCCTAAAGGCTCACAATGGGAGCCAACACTAAAATAAAATTCCTTGCTCATGAAACCCATGAGATGAGCACTACAATAATAATTTTACTTTTCTTCTTTTCATCAATTACATAAAATCACAATTACACATGTCATGATGAAGACCGAACCTAGTTACTTTTCAACACTCCCTCTTAACTTGGGAGGTATTCATAAAGGTACTTGGTCATTCTCAATCTGAAGAATTTCTCTTAAGAAGAATCATATTGGTAACCCATCTGTATAGCATCATATCAACCAGCATTGTTACATAGCAAGGCCTTGACTAACAACTCTTTCTCTCCACGAGATCTGAGCACAATGCTGGTCAGACCAATGATGTATAGACACCCTCATCATTGTCTCTCTAGGAACACACCCCACCCAGGTTCTCAGGGTGTGTTCCACCAGGACTATTGTTATCTTGGATTCCCAGTCCTCAAAGAATATCGGTCCTCAACGACTACTCTTATCTTGGATGCCCTAATACATCCTCAAAGAGCATCGGATGCTAGATGTTTACCCAATCCTCCATTTTGTCTTCCCAAGTGAAGACAAGAATGATGTATCTATCTCTCCCTCTTAATTAGGGATGACATATCTATTCCAATAAAGGAATGTACTCATTCCTACGGAAGGAATGTACCTAAGCTCCCTCTTGGCTTTGGAATTTCCAAGTTTCTTCCAAGTAAGAAACTTGTTTCCAGGCTCCCTCTTAATTAGGGACCTACAACAACACTTCAGGAGGAGATGATGGGACAACCAGCTGTTTTAAGAACTTCTCCTCACGATGTCATGAACTTCTTTTCGTTATCTAGGAGTATTCATGTTTGGGACTTCTACATAGGGCACCGACCATCCATCACTTTCATCCATGAGTCAGCAATGTCATCATCGGAAAGTGATCCAATAGTCCATATATGGCCTTCCTTCATGACATGTTGCTTTATTCATGCCATGTTTACTCAAGGATATTTCATGCTACTACATATGCATTGGTGGTGGAAGACATCCATAGATCTTCCCTTGGCAACCCTGCATAAACCCATCCAGATATTTGTTCAAAAAATAAATGAACATTAAAATCAACATTACCTTTGAGATGGTCTTTCATCATGACATCTTCTAGTTTGCAACAACATCCTGCATACACATCGACATATCTCCCAAAGATATATATTGTCAAGGGTCTATTTCTCTTTTCACTCCATCAGAGTTTTCATATCTTTCATGCAAATATCTAGTCAAATCTTCGTGGTCTTTCGGATGTTGATTTCCTTTACCATGGTTGCATATTCCACGATCTCTTCCTTCCTTTCGTCACACGTCTCATTACGAGGAGCTTCCAATCAGAGTTCCTCAATTGTTGTCAACCACCTCATACTTCATACAAGGACATATTATGTTTATTGCATCGAGTGAATTTGTGACCCATGCATTCCTGCATTCCTTCGAGGGAGGATATCCTTCCTTTTGATCATGCTCTTAAGATAGAGCATTGGTTCATGATATCTGCAACCATATGACATGACTTCCACAATATCAAATGTAAGCATACAAACCTCATTTTTCCTTTAGGTCATCCAAACTTCCTGCAGTAGCTTCCTTGATTGAAAGAGATTCAATCCATTGATCTGTTCACTTTTATGTCATCAAACCATCATCCAATGATTTCCACAAGTTCGGAATTCTTGATGAAACACTTTCTTCCCCTCATTTTCGGTGAACCTTTTCAATGAAGATTCCATCAAAGAATCTTGAGAATCTAAGGTATCCCATCAGCAGATGTTTTCCTTTTGACAGAGGTGTTAATCAAGGTTGTCATTGATGTCAATATGGCATTAACCGAGATGTCAATATTCTTGAGATGCCTAGTTCAAGATGATGATGTCATGCCATCAATGAAGATGTCAAACCACGAAGAAGTCAAACCACTAATGAAAGAATCCCTAAGAAGTCCTTGATCTAATGTTGCGTGCACTTGATGATCTAGACCTTAACCCTTGATGTCATATGATGATGTCATACGCTTTGATACTTGATGATGACATATGATGATCATGGTTGGAGATCATTTGAGGGTTGGAAGACTATGTTGGAGTTCTCCTAATAATGCTGCATTATAACATATCACTGCACCATTATGTGATGACATGGATGATACACTCATTGCTGGACACTATCATGATGACGTGGATGTCCTACATGTTCCTATGATGATGAAGAAGCCAAATAATGGAGAAGACAAACAATAAGCCAAACAAAGAAGCCATACTGTCCTAATCATTTTCTGCACTAAATAATTCAAGGGCAGTCATAAAGAAAAATGTTTTTCACCACCTTAGAGGCAACCTTTCAACATGGGACCTAGACCATCTGAGGATTTTTTCCTCTTTCTAACGAGCCCTTACTTGCCCCGAAACTCCAAATAGTTTGGGAGATATTGATTTTTTAAGTTAAGGAAATTAACTCTGACATTGAGCCGACCTATGGTCAAGGAAACATGTCGGCCTCCCTCCAAAGAGTCACGTCCCTTCATTCCAATCGAAAACCAGTATAAATAAGAGTTCGGACTTCTCATTTTAAGCACAGTTTTCAATGAAGATTTCAGAGATAATGCAGTAAGAATACAGAGATATTACAGGATGCTGAGGAGAAAGCGTTTAGGGTTAATTCAGTGATTGGATCATCTATACACCTACAGGACTAGGAAAACAGAAGCTCGCACATCTTATTGGGTAATCTGCCTATGTGGACAGTCTTCTAAAAAGAGAACTCAGACCTCTTTGAGTGCCTAGAGTAACACCTTGCTACCTCACCACTTTTTCTGAGTTCGGATTGTTGGACAGAACTGTGACAGGCTACAGGAACTCGTTTTTCAGACTTTAAGTTCAGACCTGCGGCATAACCTGAGGTATTCATCTGCAACATTCGTACATATGGCACAGTAGTTCAGATCTGTGAGAAATTCAGACTTGTGCCTTTGAAGTTTGACCTTGCAGATTGATCATAATTTGTTGAAAACTGTGGTTGGTAATTGAGCATCCTTTGAGGGCAGACTATTGGAGACTTTTTGGAGCAGCCTACTGAAAATTTCTTGTAGCAGTTGTTGGAATTTGTTGCTGTAGCAAACTTAGTCTTGTTAGAAACCTGATTGAGATTTGAGTATTAAAGTCAGAGACTTTGAAAACTTGTTTGGAAAGGACCAGCATAGTTGGTGACCTCCTGAAGCATATTTTGAAGGTGTATTGTAGCAGGCTGTTAGAGCATTGTTGAAGGCATTTTTTGGACAAAAACTAGAAGCCTTAGAGCAGCATGGTGTGGACATCTTGAAATCATCCTAGAAGCAGCTAAGAGCAAACTTGGGTTGACAGCTACTTTGGAACATTGTCATTATGACAAATTGAAGGATTATTTTTGAACTTGTGAAGACTTGCTTTGAAGGCTAATCTTGGTATAGCTGATTTGAACATTGTTTGAGAGCAGTACATCAGACATTGCTTTGAAGACTTCTTGAAGCAGGCCTTGAAGAGCAACTTATTGAGGACAGTATTTTGGGATCAAGGGAGATTAGTAAAGCAGAAGTTTTGTTGAAGCAGCCTTGAAGAACATTTAGCGTATTTGAAGACTAATTAGAGCAACCTTTGAAGAGGATTTTAATATCTTGGTGCAGACTTCTTGGTGGCAATTTTGGTATACATCTTGAAGAAGAATTGGAGTAGTCTTGGGATATTCTTGAGCAACCTATTGAAGACATTTCTTGGGACAACTGATTGAAGACAACTTGAGGCATCACCAAACATTGATTGAAGTCTTGGAGACACCCTTGGAGACCTAGATACATTGAAGCCATCATGAGGTGACCTTGGAGATCTTTGTTTTGGTACCATGAAGAGCCGTGGTGACATCTTCATGTGAAGAATAAAGTTCATTGATGAAGTGACGTGGAGACTAAGTGAAGGCATTACTGAAGACTGTCAGGGCTTCTTGAAGAAGACATTGGGAGCCGTGAAGTCTAACCAAATATATCTTGATGAAGTAAAGGGTTGGAGTCTCAAAATTACAAGGTTGGTCCCTTGGAGAATAGGGTTGGAGCCCTAGAGGATCAAGAAACCAAGTCGGAGCCTGAACCAGAAATAGGGTTGGAGCCCTTGAGGTTGGTGCCTCAGAATTGACAAGGTTGGAGCCTTGGTTGTCCATGTCGGTGCTTGGCAAATAAAGTTTGGAGCCTGGGAGATTGAAGATCGGTGTCTTCATCTAGGGTTGGAACCCTACATATATTGTACTTGATTTATTGCAAAGAAGAAATTAATAAAAGCATTTATTCTTATTGTTCATTTTGTGTTCTAAATATAAGTGATCTAATTGGTAAAAATAAGAATTGAAAACAAACATTGATTCACCCCCCCTCTCAGTGTTTCCAACAAGATGTATGATGAACCTTGTACTAGATGACCTTGCCACTTACATTCCCAATGAGATTCCCAAGAGTTATGTCCTTGACTTCATAGATTCTAAACATCTTTCATGCTTCTCTATGATGATGCCCCGAGTTCTTGCTTTCAATGCTTCTATGATGCCTTGATGCATCCCATTTAGTGAATCATGATAGCCATATCTTACAACAGAAGACTTGAGAACTTGAAAAGAACTTAGGTGAGGAAGACTATCTCAAAAGTGGAGATCTATTACTTCCTCCTTGGATTTCTTCTTTTTAGCTTCCTCCACTTCCTCGATAATGTCGCCTTCTTCTCTTCCTCTTTTATTATTTTCATTCTTGAGCTTAGGACAATCTCTCATATAGTGCCCATATTCTTGACACCCATAGCATTGTATTTTAGCCATGTTCTTCTTTTTCTAAGAGCCAAGCTTTCCAAATTGTCCCTTTCTTTTTGTCATTGCGGCATAAGCTTGATTTTGCTCACCTGCTCCCACATCAGATTTGGCCTTTAGTCTGCTTTCTTCAATCTTGCACAGTGACCATAGATCCTGGAATGGAGTAGCTTTTTCTTCCCATAAATACTTGAAGTAAAGTTATCCCACTCCTCTGATAGTGCATTTAATAAAATTGTAGTCATTTCTCCATCAGACATGACTTCTCCCAGATCTTGTAGTTGGTCTCGAATCTCAAATACCCTCATAAAGTATTGAGGCTATTCCATCTTCCTTAGACATTATTAGCTTGTATATTTTTTGTCTTAATGAGATGACTTCTCCAGCAGTGCTTACGGAATACAACTCATCAGTTTGTCATAGATTCCATTTGAAGTTTCGAGTTTAGATACATATGGGATGAGGGGATCCTTGGGAATCCTTTGAGCCCTAACTTCCCCTTTCATATACTTTGCAAGAGCTTGAGCATCTTCCTCTCTTGGTTTTCTGATAGATCCTTTGACATGTTCCATCACCTCATTTTCAATGAGATTCATACCTGTCCTTTTCTTCGATGCAAGATAGTTTGAAGCCCCAACCAATTTGTTGTTTTGCTTGCAAAAAGACATTTGGAAATATTCAAATGTGGACATAAATATACTTACTTGATAGGATGCTCCTTCTTCTTGTTGCTTCCTTGATGTTGATAATGATATAGAGGATAGAAAATTTCTCCTTGATGAAGGTAGTTTTCTTCAAGAATGATCCCTGATCACAGAGAGTGAGATGACACCACCTTTTGATCTAGCTTCCTATGGATGAATAGTCTTCAAAACACTTTAACTTGAATAGATGTAGGGTTCCCTTCTCCTTCTTGATGATGATCCCAATACTTCTTTGTAGACTTCTTTGATCTAAAGTTATGATTCCTTTGACTGCAAGATGATCTTCGCTTTGATGCCTTCCTTGAGATTTGATCCTTGAGTGTCCCTTGATAAGATGCCCTTCCTGGACTTAGCCACCTTAGATCTGATACCATGTTGAGAAATCTAGGGTAGTTTTGCGAACAACTTGATAACATCCCAATTTAACTCGAAATCGCGATTTTTTGGCCTAGCCTATGTTTGTCGATTTTTATCGATATTTTGATGGTATCTTGCTTTTGCCGATGTTTTTTATTTTTACCGATTTTTACGATTTTTTGGTTTTCTGGACCCTTGTTGATTTTATCTCGATGCCAATGTTCACAACATTGATCTAGGGGAGAGTAGTTAAGTGATTTATCTTCTATTAGTAACTACTTGTAAGTGTTTTCTACTTCTTTAGATTATGATCTTCTTTTAGTTAAGTTATTAGTGTTCTTCTTCATCAAATAACTACCAATGCATAAACCATAAAGAGACAAGAGACACAGAATATAGGCTATCAGCCAACGCCAAAACCTCTCACTCTTTGAGAGGAAAACCCGAACGAATTCTTCTTCTTATAAAGATTCCAATTGACGAATACCAAGACCACGACCCTTGACCTATTTTCCACTCCAAGACCAAGACACAAGCTCTTTTGATGAGATCCTTTGACAACAACAGTCAACTTTTGCTCCTTTCCTTTTCTCAGTTCCTCTTCTTCTTCGACCTTCTTCAGCTTCAAACCTTCGGCCTCCCTTCTAGACTTTACCTTCTTCCAATTCTTTTCTGGACTCTCAACTTCCCCTCTAGATTCAACCTTCTTTCAAATCGGCTAGGAGGAGTGCTACTCTTTCTGGGCTTCTTTTGCTGCAAGTAAGCTCTTGCTGCCTCACACATGAAGATAATATAAACCCAAAAACAAATCAGAAAATATCTCAGACTATACTCCTCACACGACATTTCTAATGACTCATACACAAGTGTAATATGCCCAAGAAGGGTCCTTCGTACATGACATAGACTCAAATTGACTTTTATGACTAGATGACAAATCCTAAAGGATCACAATGGGAGCAATCACTAAAATAAAATTCCTTGCTCATGGAACCCATGAGACAAGCACTACAATAATAATTTTATTTTTCTTCTTTTCATCAATTACATAAAATCACAATTACACATGTCATTATGAAGATCAAACCTAGTTACTTTTCAACACCCCAAGCAGTTATAAAAGAAAATCAATAAAAGGGAAAGGGCATATGAAAAAAGGTGGAAAAACAAAGGTCGGGGTAACTCATGCACCACGAATGCTCCCACCTACATTCATACACCAAAGTGTGGGCTTCCCTTATTATGACTACCCTTGTACTATGGCATGTTGCTTAGAGCCTTCCCCTGATGCCCCATTTTGTTCCACCACTATATCACATGCTACCTACCAATTGATCGATGTACCATGGACATGTTGTTTCAAATTGTAACTAGGTTTGGTCTTCATTTGATGTATTTGAGTCATCATGTAATGTACTTGTCAAAATAAAAAAGAAAAGAATTTTTATTATTATTATTGTGACTTATTAAAGCATGGGTTTCACACTTGGGTCACCATGTTTTAGGTCAAAGTCCCCATCGAGGACTTCTACGATTTATATTGAGTTAATAGAGTCATTCTACTTTTAAAGAGACCCTTCTTGGGCTTTTGAATCATGTAAAAAGGTTTAATATTGAG
Organism: Pinus albicaulis; assembly: GCA_034641835.2. Taxonomy (NCBI): domain Eukaryota; kingdom Viridiplantae; phylum Streptophyta; class Pinopsida; order Pinales; family Pinaceae; genus Pinus; species Pinus albicaulis. The sequence goes on along the minus strand of CM076582.1, from coordinate 793,505,676 downwards.
TCAAATATGAATTATGTGACCTCCACACCAAGTCGGCCTAGAAGAGATCAAGTCGGCTCATGTAGGCCCAAGAGACACCTATTCGAGCTCACCTGGAGCCTATAAAAGGAAGCAAGTCAAATTCATTTGGAACACACTCTCTCAAGCAGTTCATTATCTCTTGAATCCGTGAAGAAGTTCAAAGTATGTCGCCGGGAAGCCAAAAGAAGTGCGAGTTTTGGGAAGTCTAAGGAGAAGAAGAAAACCGAATTTTTGGTGTCTCTCTCTCTATTTCAAGCTCTAGATTGGGAGATTGAAGTCTTCCAAGTTTCACTGTTCCCTGAAGTCGTACGTTGTCGGGAAGCCGAAAGAAGTGCGAGTTTTGGGAAGTCTAAGGAGAAGAAGAAAACCGAAATTTTGGTGTCTCTCTCTCTGTTTCGAGCTCTGGATTGGGAGATCGAAGTCTTCCAAGTTTCACTGTTTCCTGAAGTCGTATGACGCCGGAAGTTGCTACCTAGTCGAAGTTGCTGGAAAGTGGTCGAAATTTTGGAGGTTGACTTGGTGTGAAGGGAAGGTCTTGTCTTGATCTAAGGTGAAGAGTCTCAAAGAATACGATTGACAGGAAGAATTTCTTGACTGGGTTTTCCCCTCCAGGGGGTTTTGCCCTGGCATGTGCCTACATCCCATTGTTTTTAGGTGCTTCCACTTTGGTAATTGCTTTATCAACTAAAAGGATCATAGCTTTGGTGAAGAAGGAAGAAAAAGGCAATCTTCAGCACATTCAAAAGGAACATCTCAGGGAAGGAATCTCCTTCACTTTAGGAAGATGTCTAACACAATCAAGGGAGAAAACAAACTTGAAGGAGCCTAAAACTACAGGTCATGGAAGAAAAGAATTGACCTCATCCTTGAAAAGAATAAGGTATTGAAATTGGTCAAAGGAAATGGAAAGAAGCCTAGAAAGAATTCCAGTGATGATGAAAAAGAAAAAATCAGGGAACAAGAATTGGTGGGCATGACTCTAATGGTAGAAGGAATAAAGGACCACCTTGATCCGTTCATAGCCAACATCGACAATGCTCAGGAAATGTATGAAGCCTTGTCAAAGATATTCACTATTAACAACATTGGTCAAGTAGCAAGTTTGAAGAATGAGCTAAGAACTACAAAGATGACTAATGAAGACACAGTGGCCTCCTTCTTTGTGAAGATAGCAAGAATTAGGGATGAACTTTTTCCCATTGATGAAATTGTTCCAGACAAAGAACTCGTGATCACTGCCCTATTAGGATTTCCACCTAATTGGAGTGCATTTGTTGCAGGACTTAACAGTTGGAAGGTAGCTCCCACTTTTGAAGAACTATGGACTACCTGCAGTCAGGAAGAATTAAGGATCTCAGCAGTTGTCAATCCTAAAGGGACATCAAATGCCTACATTGCTCAAAATAAAGGAAAGAAATCGAAAGAACCAAGGAAGAAATTTGATATGTCTAAGGTAGAATGCTATCAATGCCATAAGAAGGGTCACTATAGAAGTGATTATCCCGACAATCCAAGAAAAAAGAAAAGAGAAAGGAATCATGCCAACATTGTTGATGAAGGAGACTCAAAGAAAGTCAAGCCTAAGGAATCTCACATTAGGGATTTTCATTATTAAGTTCTTTGTTTGTAGCTTTAGATGTCTTATTTCTAATGCTTTAGGATTTATAGGTTTGTAACATATTTTGGAAAAGACATTTTATTGTTTTATAAGTTTATAGGTATCCCTCAAGCTTTGAAGGGAGCCCTCAACAACTCCCAAAGATAAGTATCTCATTTCCTTTCAGTTATTGGTTTCATGTACTTATTTAAGTTTTGATTATATCAATACTAATCACCTTTCTCCCTCTATTGTCTTGATTATGAAAACATCTACTATATTCTCAAGGAGTATCGAGGAGGATCTCCCAAGAGAAGGTTTGTCAAGGAACAAAGGTATGCTTTAAAAACATTTGACTTCTTTATCAAATGCTTATTCATTTGACAATCTATTACTAACATTGTTGTGTCCAGCTATAGTGAATCACATTGATTCTTATTTTGGGTGATTCATCACTTGATAAATCTACCCACCCCACTCATATTCTTAACTGATTTTGTAGAAACCTAAACAGGTTCTGGAAAACCCTAACCGAAGGGTATCCTGATGTGAATGTCTGAAACCCTAAAACTGTTGTGTTATTGTGAAATGTTATTTGAAGTTTTATTGATGATGTCATATTTGGGATTTTGGTATGATCAGGAAAACCTAACTTGTTAGGGTTGAATGATCAGGTCTAAAATCCCGAACCTTTGAAGTTCTGGTAACGATGGGTTTGCTATGTTTCTACATTGAAGCCCTAACTCATTAGGGTTTGGTGGAATGTGTAAGCAAGACCCTTATAATATCTTAGAAATATTTTCCTTGGTATCTGTTGTCTAACTCTTATTGATCTTTGTGAAGATGGGTTTGACTAACACATGATATGAAATGCCTATGCATGATTATGAATTCCAAGATATGTGTGTTGACCTAGTTATTGATGGTCATAAGTTTTGGATTTAATAGAAGTCCTTGTCTGAGATTCTAGGATGATGATATTTGGAAATGTAGGGTTTTATAGCTAAACCCTAGTAGTAGTTAAATTGTCTAGTATGAGTGATGTAACAATTTGAAATATCTATTTAATGATTGTTGAGGTTGTGAAAATGAAATTCTAGGGTTCTGGAGCTAAACCTTGGTAGAATTAAAAATCTCTAATGTATGATGTTTTTGAGATTTGTGTAAGATTGTTGAAATCTGAGTTTTGATGATTGATTGAAAATCTAGGGTCTGCAACTAACCCTAGTAGAAGTTGATCATGATAATGACTGAGCAGTGATTGACCTTTGATTGATTCTCTTGTATGAAATCTAGGATTTGTATAAAATCCTAGTGGGAAGTCTAATATATATGACCTCTGAAATTTATTAGATATTTTTCTTTTGACTTATTTTTAGGGATCGCTATATGACAGAACTAATCTTTTGTCATCTTGAATTCTGAAAATTGTTTCTAGGGTTTGCTATATGTTGTAGTAAGGTATGTTATACCTTTGGAAGAAACACTGAAACCCTAGATAGAATGAAATATGTTATGAAGTAGTCTAGGGTTTATGACAAGGTCTCAATCAAAATGTTGAAGAGTATATGTCTCTTGTTTGGGTATCTGATATGTATAAAGTTGAAAATTCTTTTGTGATTCTGATATGGCTAACTTCATGCTTCTATAGATTTGGTTGTACTTGCTACCTAAGTTGCAAGTACACAATCTTCAATGTGGTGAAGATGCTTGTTGATGTGATAAGCATGATGAGGATGATGATAACTCTGATGAAATGGTTGGAAGCCACAAAAGATTCTCCGATAAAGAAGTTGATCTCCCTGAGGAAGCCTGAATAGAAGAGATCTCCCTAAGATTAAGAGGGAATTCGAATGTAGAGATGCTTCTTGGTTGAGAGGGAGGACACAGCTTGGTTTTGATTGAAGAATCAATTTCGGAGGATATGTTGCTATATGAAGAAGTAGGAGAAGGAAAGTGTATAATGAAGGAGTATTATGTCAAAGATTCGGTTGATAGTCCTACTATGAAAAGTTAAGGAGCAACATCAAGAACGACCCCAGAGGTTTGTATTTTTTTATGAACATGTGCAAGTATATTATTGATTGGGGTCGTGTTTGTACAGATGAATATCTCGAAGGATTTGAAAGCATGTTGCTTAGCAATTAGTTTGAGTCAGAGAGATTGGTTATCCTTGATCTGTTGGATCAAGGGGTGTTGAGGCTTTGCAAGTGAAGCATTGCCTGGAAGACATCGAGCCAACACTTTGTTTTGATGTCTGGTAGGGAGGGTGGCATCGAGTGGATATTGACCTAGTTCCCTGGGTTGATGGTTGACAAGTGAGCCTGATCGTACAACCATGGCTGAAAACTTGAGTCCATCTTAGTCCCACCCGGATAGAATGCCCTAGTCAGGAATCTAGTCAGTGGCATTGTGGTGCCTAAATTATTGAGTAACAAATGGATAGCCCTGGTCAGGAATCTAGTCTGTGGCATTGCGGTGCCTCAAGTTCTTCATTGTCCATACAGTATGAGATCTTCCATTGTATATGTATATGATGAATACCTCCCTAGTTAAGAGGGAGTGTTGGAAATTGTAACTAAGTTCGGTCTTCATTTGATGTATTTGAGTCATCATGTAAAGTACTTGTCAAAAGAATAAAGAAAAGAATTTTTATTATTATTATTGTGACTTATTAAAGCATAGGTTTCATGCTTGGGTCACCATGTTTTAGGTCAAAGTCCCCATTGAGGACTTCTAGGATTTATTTTGAGTTAATAATGTCATTGTACTTTTAAAGAGACCCTTTTTGGGCTTTTGAATCATGTAAAAAGGTTTAATATTGAGTCAAATATGAATTATGTGACCTCCACGCCAAGTCGGCCTAGAAGAGATCAAGTCGGCTCATGTAGGACCAAGAGATACCTATTCGACCTCACTTGGAGCCTATAAAAGAAAGAAAATTGAATTCATTTGGAACACACTCTCTCAAGCAGTTTGATATCTCTTGAAGCCATGAAGAAGTTCGAAGTCTGTTGTTGGGAAGTTGAAAGAAGTGCGAGTTTTGGGAAGTCTAAGGAGAAGAAGAAAACCAAAATCTTAGTGCCTCTCTATTAAAATTGAACTAGGTCCAAACTCCATGTTGTGATGCTCAGATGAAGACATCAATATTTTTATTGGGTTCCTCTTTCGAAGAGGTGCAAGATCGATATAAAGATCATCTTGATCCGATGAGCAGAACATTTATTTTGAATTTATTTTTAATACTTTCAAAATATGTGCAAGTCGGCCTTAAGGTTTTACACCCCCAACAAATGTGTCACACACCTCAGTGATTGATATAAATAGAGTCAATGTTGGAGGACATTTCATATCATCCTCACACATCATCTCTCCTCTTCTGATTGGTTCGAGCTCCTTGGAGGCAGTTTGCGGTTCACACGTGGGAAAGAAGGACAAAGAGAAATCCGCTGCAGCTAGGGTTTCCACGCAAGTTTGACCAGTGTTGACTTTGGTCAACACATGGTCCAAAGGGGCTGAATTTTGGTGGAGACTTCAATTTTGGAAGGCCGTACATTTTGGCACAAGCACCGAGGTCAAAGGTTGACCGTAGACCGTGCTGCATTGAATGTTACTTGTTGTTGTTGTTGCTGCTGCCGTTGCTACTGGTGTTGCTACTGTTGCTACTAGTGTTGTTGTTGTTGTTGCTAGTGCTGCTGCTGTTCTAGGCAGCATTGACTTTTCTGGGGTTGACTTTGAGTTGACCATGTGGTTGTTTTGAGGGTTGTTGTGACACATGCTGGGGTGGCTGACCAAGGAGACTTTGCTGGTTGAAGCATCTTGTTGACCGCCGTAACGCACCACCACATTTTTCTGTTTTTGATTTGTCTTCTGTAGATCCACTGGTATGTTCTATCAGCATTTTACTTGATTGTTATGTGATTGCTGTAGTGAAAAGTAAAGTTGCATCAAGCATAGAACATCTACAAAAAATTTACATGGTATCAAAGCTGAGGTGAAGACAAGCCCTATTTGTAGCAATCACCGAAGAAGGAAAAGGGTTCCACAAACTATGGCTTTAAGGAGGATGACAATTTGACTGGGAAGAATGACTTCCATGCTTGGAAGATGATATTGGATCTTAAATTGGAAGACCAAGATGTCATGGACTATGTGCAGGGTAAAATCCAAGAACCTCCATCCACTGCTACTGTTGTTGCCAAAACAAAGTACAAGAAGGGGGAGATCAAAACAAAGCTGATGATCAGGGAATCCATTCATAAGAGTCTAGTGGCCTACATCATAAGAGTAATGTGATACCTGACTTTGACGAAGTACTATTGAGATGCGTTCAAGAAGAGACTAGAATGAAGGAGTATGGAAATGAAGGAAATGCTGCCTACATTGCTCATTCTAGGAAGAAGAACTTTGGTGGTCCAAAGGGCAAAAGAAAAGCAGGGGCCCAACGAAAGAAGGGCAAGTGTTTCACTTGTCATAGGACTAGTCACTATGATAGAGAATGTCCTTTCAAGAAGGATTCTCATGATGGTGATGACAAAAACAATAACCAGAGGTATAAGGAATCAAATGTTGTTGATAAAAGAAATGAATACTTTCTTGTATCTACCCTCTCTGTTGCATCTCCACCCGACACTATGGATGTCTAGTTGATGGATAGTGGTGCCTCAAGGCACATCACTAGGTTCAAAGAAGCACTCTCTATGGTTGAGAAGGACACTAATCTGAAAATTGTCCTTCGAGATAATGCCACATATCCCGTGAAAGGGACAGGGACTGTGACCCTCCACTTGTCTCAAGGTCAAGTCCTCCACTTGCAGAATGTACTCTATGTACCTAATTTGAAGAAGAACCCTGGGTCTATATTGGCCATGAAAGACAAAGGTTTCAATGTGGCATTCACTAATGAAAAGGTGCACATGTGGAAGAAGAGCTTCAAGGAAGCTATCACGATTGGGTTTAGAGTTGATACACTCTACCAGGTTGAAGGAAGTCCACTGGGAGCGATGACATGTGATACTATCCGACAGACTGAACTATGGCACCGGAGGTTTGGACACCTTCACTACAAGGCCCTTCCCGAAGCAAGGAAGGTGGTGACAGGGATGCCCGAGTTTTCAAATAATCATGAAGGTGTATGTAAGGGTTGTGCCAAAGGAAAGCATACAAGGGGACCTTTCCCCTCAAGTGTCACAAAGACAACTAATGTCTTACAATTGATCCATTTTGATCTATCTGGTATGTTACTTGTGACATCCTTGGGAGGATGTTCTTATTATATGACGTTCCTAGATGACTTCTCTCGCAAAACCTGGATATAATTCTTAAAGAAGAAGGCTAAGGCTTTCAATGGTCCCGTACCTTCAAAGCCTTGGTGGAAGTGATGGCAGGCAAGCTAGCATCAAGAGGGAGACCACAATGTTTGTGGGCTACAGTGAAACTTCAAAGGCCTATAGAATCTATGCGCCTGGTCAAAGGGAAGTGGAGATATGCCACGATGTCACCTTTAACAAAGTGCTTCCCTAAGGAAAGTAGTCAATCTTCAGAGATCTGAGGAAGATCACGAAGCAAGGCCTGGAAATCAAGAAGAACCGAAGAATGAAACGATACTCGATGTTGAAGGACCGATGGACTCGATTGGATATACACTTCCACCTTTGACCACAATACCTTCTAAAGTTCAAGGTAAGATCTGCTGCCCGGCTCTCTCAAAAGGAAGGCATAGACTATGATGACATATTCGCACCTGTGGCACGATATACCACTTTTCGATCTATTATAGCCCTTGCTGCTACGCAGGATGGAGTCTCCATCAGATGGATGTGAAGACCGCATTTCTGCATGGTGCGATAAAGAAAGAGGTATATGTGGAGCAACCTCTGGGGCTCGAAGTCCAGGATCGGGACACCTATGTCTACAGGTTGAAGAAAGCCCTCTATGTGCTGAAGCAAGCACCCAGAGCTTGGTATAAGAGGATAGATAACCACTTGATGAAGTTGGGCTTCACTCGTAGTAATGTTGATCCGAACCTTTACTTCAAGGTTGATAGAGAGAGAAGCCTTTCATTCTGGTGTTGTATGTGGACGACCTCTTCCTGACAGGTGCTAACCCTCTCATTCATCAGTGCAAGAGAGAGCTTGCTGTTGAGTTCGAGATGAAGGACCTAGGACTCATGCACTATTTCCTAGGCCAGCAGATTTGGCTTAGACCTGACGAGATTTTTCTTTCTCAAGGAAAATACATTGTGAAGCTTCTGGAAAGACTTGGTATGGTGGACTATAAGTCCATGTCGACACCAATGGAGCTCAACTTTAAGAAGTTGAGTGGCAGCGCTGCTAGGCCCGTATCCTACTGAGTATCGTCAACTCGTAAGGGCCTTGATGTTCTTAGTGAACACCCATCCGGACGTATGTTGTGCAGTGAACACTTTGAGTCAACACATGGTTGGGTGCCAAGAAACTCTTGAGATATCTCTGGGGCACGTTAGACCATGGGCTGAGATACACTGCCGGGAGTATGACACTCCATGGATATACTGATGCCGATTGGGCTGGTAGTGTGGTGGATCGCAAGAGCACATCTGGATGTTGCTTCACACGTAGATCTACTTCGGGCAGGAAACTGAAGTCGGTAGCCTTGAGCACTGTTGAGGCCAAAAACATTATAACATGTATGGCTTGTTGTGAAGTCACTTGGTTGCGAAAGCTCTTCAGTGAGTTGTTCGAGCATGTGCTAGATGCCACCGTTATCCTTGGTGATAACCTGAGAGGGATTTGTTTGTCATAGAATCCCGTGTTCCACGAACAATCCAAGCATGTTGATGGCTGGTACCACTTTATCCGGGATATGGTACAGTGAGGCGCCGTAAGGCTCGATCATATAGGAACTCATGAGTAGGTCGCGGATATTCTCACAATGCCCTTGGGGAAGGTCATGTTACTAACCTTCTATGAGAATCTTGGAATCGTGGAACGACCCTATTTTGAGGGTCCTGTTGGACAATGAGCTCTGGGAGCTCTGAAGGGGCCTTCGGGATAGTTCCTCATAGCTATAAGCACACACGGGGCTAGGCTTGCCAAACCTTGTGGTGCTTTTGCCCCACCGTTATGATGATTTAGTTGGTTCGCCTCTCATGATATGTGCCCCGTATGCATCCTACCCATTGAGTTCCAGACTCATGGGAAGTACCTCTCATTTGGCCAATGAGGTGGGAAAAGCTAGAGACTAGTAGCAAAGACTGATGGACACATGAGAGATTGTTGTAATCTCTATCTAGGATGGCACAGTCCAACCACTTGATCTGGGATCAAGTCTAGAGAGGTTTCGGACCTCCAACTGACTTCGAGTTAGTGAAACTAACTTTGGGTTAGTATATGACTCTCTTGAGTCCAAGTGAGGTTTCGGACCTCCAACTAACTTTGGGTCAGTGAAACTAACTTTGGGTTAGTATATGACTCTCTTGAGTCCTAGTGAGGTTTCGGACCTCCAACTGACTTCAGGTCAGATAAACCAACTCCAGGTTGGTATGAGACTCTTTGTGAGTCCTATAGAGGTTTCGGACCTCTGGGATGAATCTGTCAGTCGGGAATGATGTCTTTGTGACTGACCCACTTCTGTTCTAAAATAAAGAGGCCAGCAAAGCAAGGTACGGCGGGATGACGCACGATATTTGATTGCACAGGTGGATGGAGTTCTCCCTAGTTGAGAGGGAGTGTTAAAATTGGACAACTAGGTCCAAACTCCATGTTGTGATGCTCAGATGAAGACACCAATATTTTTATTGGGTTCCTCTTTCGAAGAGGTGCAAGATCAATCCAAAGATCATCTTGATCCGATGAGTAGGTCGGCCTTAAGGTTTTACACCCCCAGCAAATGTGTCACACACCTCAGTGATTGATATAAATTGAGTCAACGTTGGAGGACATTTCATATCATCCTCACACATCATCTCTCCTCTTCTGATTGGTTCGAGCTCCTTGGAGGCAGTTTTCGGTTCACATGTGGGAAAGAAGGATGAAGAGAAATCTGCTGCAGCTAGGGTTTCCACGCAAGTTTGACCAGTGTTGACTTTGGTCAACACATGGTCCAAAGGAGCTGAATTTTGGTGGAGATTTCGATTTTGGAAGGCCATACATTTTGGCACAAGAAACGAGGTCAAATGTTGACCATAGACCGTGCTATGTTGAATGTTACTTGTTGCTGCCGCTGTTGCTACCGTTGTTGTTGTTGTTGCTGTCGTTGCTACTAGTGTTGTTGTTGTTGCTGTTAGTGTTGTTGTTGTTGCTGCTGATGTTGCTACTAGTGCTGTTGCTGTTGTTGTTGTTGTTCTGGGCAGCATTGACTTTTTGGGGTTGACTTTGAATTAACCGTGTGGTCGTTTTAAGGGTTGTTATGACACATGCTGGGGTGGCTGACCAAGGAGACTTTGCTGGTTGAAGCATCCTGTTGACCGCTATAACGCACCACCACATTTTTCCGTTTTTGGTTTGTCTTCTGTAGATCCACTGGTATGTTCTATCAACATTTTACTTGATTGTTATGTGATTTCTGTAGTGAAAAGTAAAGTTGCATCAAGCATAGAACATCTACAAAAAATTTACACTCTCTCTGTTTTGGGCTCTGGATTAGGAGATCTAAGTCTTCCAAGTTTCACTAATGTCGGAAGTTGCTGCCTAGTCGAAGTTGTTGGAAAGGGGTCAAAATTCTGGAGGCTCACTTATTAGTGTGGATGGAAGGTCTGGTCTTGGTCTTGGGTGAAGTGTCTCAAAGAATACTATTGAAAGGAAGAATTTCTTGACTGATTTTTCCCCTCAAGGGGGTTTTTCCCTAGCATGTGCCTACATCTGGTGTCCATTGTTTTTATATGTTGTCGCTTTGGTAATTGCTTGAAGAACTAAAAGAAAGGCGATATAAAGAATCGTAATAATAAGAAACTTCACAAGTAATTATCAAGAATAAGAAAATATTTCTGCCTTCTGATTTTCTAACACATGTCACCCCCTTTAGAGGTAGAAACCACCTAATCAGGTCTTTGGTTAACCCCCCTATTGAGCTTGGAGACACCTGTACATGCTAAAGGCCACTATGGAAGGGCACGCCACCATGAAGTGTCCATTTGATTCCATGATTTGTTAGCTATTTTACTCAATTACTCTAATGATTTGTTATACTAGAAGGCAAGTGGATGCATTGGATCTTATACAGGATAGCAGGTGGGTCTCCATTTGGGGTTTGGTCTCCCTATACGAGGTCCAAGCCCTCCAAAGGGTCATATTTGTTGATTTCTCGTAGCATCAAATGTGATCTAAGCCTCAAAATTTGCAGGGAGGCTAGGACACATGTATTCCAGAATACCCATAAATCATTTTGGGCAATTCCACCCGAATACAGTTTTATTAAAATAATTAATTATTTTTAATGGATGTCTAAGTCTAAACTTAGGAAATTAAAATAATTAAAGGGTATTAATAAAACTAGGTGTGAATCTTCTAGAAAAAGACGGAGATCGAGTCAATATGATCTGAGCCATTGATCAGAATTTAATCTAGGTTGTTGATTACTCAACGAGAAGATTATAAGAAGGAATTCGATGGGCATTTGGAAGACACATAGAGTGAGATCAAGAGATCGATTTCTAAAGTGAGCAGCGCAGCAGTTACTGGACAGGTCATCGAGGATATTTCTTGCAGTGAGGGGCAGAGATAGTTTTTTGGTTGGAGAATTCCTGAGCCAGGGATACAACGCAGAGAAGGCAGAGAGAAATCCAGAAGAGGTAGCATAAGAGACACGTTGGGCAGCGCAAAGCAATGTTGAGGCAACATTGAGACTATGAGGAGATCCGCAAGTTTGTTGAGGGTCAGATCAGATTTAGTGCCAGGAGTCGGGGTGTAAGACCGGAGGGTCAGAAGAAGGAAGAAAGAACATACTGAGGCAATTCTGACCTCAGAGAATTTCTTGCCCAGAAATTATAATTTCCCATGCAAATGCAGCAGTAATCGAGATTAATTTTGCTCACTCTAGCAGGGAGTGCATAGATCCAGCTACGCAGAGGGTTAGAGGCAGCATTCGATATTTGGTTGGGTGCGATGGCAACTAATGGGCTAAGAAATCAAGATCGGTTGGATGGAGCATTCAACTACGTGATCTGGCAGAAAAGGATCAATTGTCTCCTAGATGAGCATGATCTCAAAGCTTTCATCGAGGGTGTGGTCGTTGTCCCCGTGGATGTGGATCCATTAAAGGCCTACAAGAAGGATATGGCAAAGGCCAAGTGGTTGATCCTCAACGAAGTGAGGGATCACATTGTATGTCACATTGTTGGCAAAGGGACAGCCAAAGAGATGTGGGATGCCTTGGCTACGTTATATCAAGAATCTTCCAAGCAGCGAAAGATGTACTTGGAGGAGAAAATGAGATCCACGAGGATGCAGAAGGGGGAACGCATTTATTCATTCCTATCGAAGCTTCATGAAGTCTGAAATCAGTTGGCAGTTGTAAGATCAACGCCTCAGGCTACAAAGATGGTGAGCTTGGCCCTGAATTCAGTCTCAGAAGAATGGCAAGTATTTGTCCAGATTATCCTGGGCAGAGAGAAATTGTCGAATTGGGATGGGATGTGGGTTGTGCTTCAACAAGAAGAGATGCGGCAAGATTTAGTCAAGTGCAAACTTGATGGCAGCGGCAGCAGATTTTTCGGACAAATGCCCCTGGAAAAAATCCAATGCGGGAAAATCGGTGCAGTGAGCTCTGGAGGGTTTTATTATTATGCAGAATCTGAATACAACAATTTCTGTGCACCAAACATGGTTGGCCCTACAGAGAAAATCACAGCAACAATACCTCTTTCACTCGGAGACAGAAAATATGGTTGATTCACACCCTCAAATAGGATTTACAGAACTCAAACCCTTTCTAGCCCACCTGAAACCCCAGCACTGCTCCTCAGCCCTCTGTGTCAACCTCTACGCTACTCTGAAAGGGCCTGCGTCACCCTCTTTGGGCTTACGTTGCCCCTGCGCTGCCTTGACTGGGCCTGCGTCAGCCCTATGTGCCTCTGCGCTGCCTCTGACTAGGCTCTGGCTGGACTGCGTAGCACTGACTGCCCTCTGCATTGTTGAATATGCTGCCTCTTTGCCATTGTTGTATTCTTAGCCTTGGATTCAGAATCCCTCGCCAATACTTCCCCTCGCTGCACTACAAACTTCCTGAAATTCTTAGCAAACCACGCCCTAGAATTTCAGCTTAGGTTCAATGCTCTGCTAATGTGTGTGTTCTCCAACTGACCCTAACCCCTTCTCTTATACTTTTCTCATTGGAAAACCAATGGTCGTGATCTAATCTCTAATCAACCGCTAAGATTAGAAGTTGTTTGATCCACGTCACTTAGAACATTCTCATCACATGTTTAATTTAATTCACTTTAATCTAGATGAATGTCTTTCGGATTAATCACATCATTAGGATTATGTCGACATTTCGAAACAATTATTTACGATTATGTCGACGTTTCGAACCAACTATTCCACAATAGTTGGTTCGAAATGTAGACCTAATCCTAATGATGTGATTAATCCGAAAGACATTCATCTACATTATGGATCACAAAAGTCTTAGATCGAATCACTTTAATCTTTCAATTTTCCTAAGTTAGACTTAGGGTCCTTAATTAAAAAGATTAATTATGTGAATAACTATCAAACCAGATGGAATTTCTCCAAACGTTTTCTGGGTCTTGGAGATCTTATGTACTCCAGCTCCTCCACAAAATTTTGGAGCTAGAGCACATCTGATGCAACCCCAAAATCTCAACAGTGACTAGTTTCGGTGGTGAACATCCACCCTAGCTAGTCAAGAGGGAGAACCACTTTAGGTTCTTCATTGGCGCACATCATAGGAGGATCAAAGATCAAAGTCCAGAAGAAGGGTCCAATTGTAGCAGTACACATATCTTCAAGGATCGATTTATTTGTTTGTGGAGGGACGAGATCACAGTTTTGGAAAGTGTAACTAGGTTCGGTCTTCATATTGACTATGTAATTATGTATTTATGTAATGAAGAAGACAAAGATAATAAAATGTATTTTTGTTATGCTTGCTTCATGGGTTTCATGAGCAAGGTTTTTATTATAGGTCAAAAGACTTCTTCTTGATGTCTTTTAGAGATTTGCCATCTTGTCATAAACGTACTAATTAAGAGTCATGTATATGAACAATCAAATCAATGCAGTATGTCTCAAGACCTTGTCATATTAAGCTTGAAGACATGACTGAATATGGTGCTCAAGATCAATGTTAATATCTTCTACAAGTCGGTTGGAAGATCTCCTCCAAGTCAGAAGTGAAGTCGGCTCAGAAGTAGGCCTACATTCCTACATGTCGGCCCAGAAGAAGGTCTGTCCAGTATATATAAGGACATGTCTGCAGCTCATTTGAAGATAGAATTCAGACATCTGAAAGAAAACAGTCTGGTTAAGAACCTCAGGAATTTCTTAGTATAGCATCTGAGAATTTTGGTGCTAATTCAAGGGAAGAATCAGGTGGATGGTATATTATTGTATGGGCTTCAATATATATAAAGTTTCGATATCTCTGTGTCTGGTCTGAATTATCATGCCAAAATAAGATGACAGAAGTGAAGTAAATAAGGATGACTCCAATATGATAGATACTCCAGCAAAGTAAGGAATCCTTCCTCGGATCTCTGTCCCACAGCAAAGAGAAGGAATATATATCTGTTTTGGAATATAAAGAAGAATCGGAAAGGTAGCAGTAGTGACATAGTATAAGAACAGCAAAGTATATGAGGGAGAACTAGGAACCGAGATTTCCTAGAGTCAAGAAGGAAGAAGGATCATTTAGTTAATAGACTAAGTTATCTAGTTATGGTGCAAAAAGAAGCAGGACAGTGCAGAAAAGAAGGGTCAACTTAAGGAGTCAAGGAAGAAGCAGTGGCAAGGACTTGGAGGCTCTATAAGAAGAATTTCTTGTGGGTTTTCCTCTCCAAGAGGGAGAGGTTTTGGCCCTAGCTCGAAGAGCCTAAATTTCTGTCTCTTGTGTTTTGGTAATTGACTTGATGAAAGACATAATAAGCTAAGAAGAAAAGACATAAGTAAAAGAAGTAAGCTCACAAGTAATTATCAAGAAGAGAATTTTAATTAATCACTGCCCTACCTAATTCTCAACACACAACTGTCAAGGTGAGGAGGTCAAGTTGATGTAAGGGGAACCAGCCAAATTCTGCTAATAGGTTCCACAAATAGTTTTGCATAAAATTCCCCAAAATTTATTAATAAAAATTGGCTAGAATTTTTGTGGAATTTCATCTGGAAATTATGTTTATTGGCTCTTTATTTTTCTTGTTTGGATTGAAATAAAAAATGTGGGTTCTCCAAATTCTCCGTGTTGAATTTAATTAATTTTTTCTGAGGAAATTTGGGTAAAAGTCCAGGAGGATTACAAAATAATTTAAAAGGGGATATTACAATGAGGTTTAATGGAGCAAATTGAGGCGTATTGTTACATCTTGATTGGGCTGGCCTCCTTATGAGGGTATTAATTGTTATTTGACCATGTCTATGTGCTATTTTGATGACAACATCCACTTTCTAAGCCCATCTATTCGATGGAGGTTGCACATGTGGCATTAGTCCACCATAAAATATTGTCACTGACTTGCTCACTCAAGTTATTTGGAGGGTATTAGTTTTTTGAGCATCAATCTAGGGTTAGTTATAGATCTATTGCTATTTCAGTGATGGAGTAGTTGAACTAGAGATCTATAACTAAGAAGCTCCTCCATATGTATTTTTTGTTGAATGTGCTATCAAGCTATCGGAATAAAATCGCTCCTTTCTTTTGTCTAAGCTTTTGTGGAATGGGCGTATAACCCTTTTGGATGCATGGTGGATTGGTGCATATCAGTAAGCTTTTATTGCAGGTTTGGATTGTCAAAGTCAATTTGCGAGACATAGAAGAGCAGTATTGCTACATTGGAAGAGGAATCTATATTATTCTAGGTGGCAAGGGCCAACATAAGCATTTATGTGGGTCCATAAACCCTCATGGCAGAAGGCACCCCAACCTCTTAAGTTGTGAATAAATATACAATTTATGGGCCTTTTGTAAATCATCTTGAAATCATTAGTTATCTATTATTTTGCCCGAGAGCACCAGATCTCTTATTCATGGGTTCAGTTCTCTTTATGTGATATTCATGTTCAAGATTTATGTTGGATTAGGATTTGTTGAAGTGTGCACAATAGATCCACAATCTCTTTATCATCCCAACAAGAACAAATTTGCACAAGTGTTTCAGTTCTATACAACAGAGTTGTTTTTTAATATAACATTAGAAATATGCAACACTAACATATAAGGATACAACAGATGCCAGAATATTACCTTTGATCCTTCACTTGAGTAGGCACTGTCAGGGTAAAATTCAAGAATGCTAAATCTCTGTACTTGAGCCACTGTCACACTGGAATCTTCTGTCAATTCTTGAATTCCTATATTACACTGCTGCTCAAATAATACTCCATAGTAGTTGGGTTGGAGGTTGACATTATTTGTCGATATTTCTTGGTCTTCTAACCATCCAAAACTATCAGATTTCCTGAATTTCTCAAATCCCTCCTTTAGAAAATTGACTGTAGCGACCAGACGTGGATCCTGTCCTTCACATTCTTGAGAAAAGAGCATATCTGTTGAAGATGAGGAATGGCCAGTACCATCTCTTGGATGCCCTTCACTTTGATAAAGTTGTTTGTGTTCAAAACTTTCAATTTCATTGTATTTTCTTTCTTGTGGCTGTCCTTGAAAGCATGCTTTTTGAATCATTCTATTATCCCCAGAAGAAATTTTAAATAACAGATCCTGCACATGATTAAATTAATACAAAAATTAGGACTTTTCAACAATGATATTCTTACGTTTTCAGAAAACTGATTTGCACAAAAAATAATCAAAGAATAAGATAACTATGGAGTCCAACCACTAAAAGAGTGTACTTCCACTTTTTCCCATCCATGCTTCTAATTTTTATTTGTGGTTATATATTGTATGTTGTATGTGGAAAGCCCAAGGCCAAGGTTTTCATAGGCGAGTGGATATGAAAAAGTCCAAGTGCAACCCTATCTAACACAGCTTCACAAGGTGTCTGGTATATAGACAGTGGAGTGTCATTTCATATGAAAGGAGCTAGAGGACATCAGATTCCAGATTCATATGGGGAACCAGTCCAAGTGCAACCCAGTTGCAAGAGAGACTGTTATATTTCAATGGGAGAACGGTGAGTTAATTCATATTCATGACGTGTTGCATGTGCCAGGCTTGGGGATGAATTTTATCTACGTATAAGTCCTTCGGTACAAAGGATACGATGTTATCTATAGAGGGGCGCAGGTGCTACTGAAACACAAGGATTGGAGGTCACCTATAGCAATTGGAGTGAGGAGCAACCAGTTGTACATGTTGCAGATGGACACTCCAAAGGCACTAGTTAGCAACAGAAATCCGAGGGATCAAGGGGAGCTATGGCATAGGAGGTGTTATCATCAAAAGTTTAATTTTTGTAATATTTTTGTAAAATGTGGACAGCTTCTTTGTCAGCATTTAAGGTTGTAATAAACAGGTTAATACTCTTAGCAATGTTTCAGGACCCGATATGGTTGGAAAATGAATATCGTTGACAATGAGAATAACGTTATTTTCTCATTTCTCTGACAGACCAATTGTCAGCGATTAAATGTTTTTTAATGTTTAAAGTGCTGACTGTGCTGACCATGTCAGTGTCAGTATTTTGAGCAAAGGTGTCTCTGTTATGATTGAAAAGGGTAAAGTACGAATTTGATCGTGCTTACTGTTGAGAATTCGGAGGGCTGGTATTTAATACAAATTTTCTTCTTGATAATTACGTGTGAGATTCTTATGTCTTCTCTTCTTTATATTATTTAGTCTTTCATCAAGTCAATTATCAAAATACACAAGACACAAAGTTAGGCTCCTAGAGCCAGGGCAAAAGCTCTCCCTCTTGGAGTGGAAAACCCGCAAATAATTCTTCTTATAGATCTTCAAATGACAAGTACCATGACCAAGACTCAGACCCTTGACCTAGTTATGCTTCCAAGACCTTGACACAGCTTCTTCAAACTTGATTCTTCTCTTCTTCACCAATCTGCACTGTTCTACACTGGTACTAGAGAACTCAGTCTCCAAGATTCACTTCTTATTACTCAGTCGAATATTGGAACTGACTTATCTTCACCTAGCATACACTTGCAATTATATTGTAGTTCTCCTTTAATACTGCTTTCTTCTTTTTGGTCACTGTTTTTACTTCATGAATTGTAGGAGTGTACTGAACTGTAGCTGCTCTTAACGTTATATATATTTCAGGACCTTTGTTTAACACTCTAGTATCCGCACTGTTGTTCCTCTAGAATTTGCACTTGCTGTTCGGAGTGATCCCCATACACTGTCCCTTAATATATCTTTTCTTGATCAGAGGTGAATCTGCATTTACTGTCCCTCCAAACAACAGCACTTGATCAGACCAATCCGCAATTTCTGTCCCTTCAAACGTACACACTTATCTACTGTGGAAATCACAGAGAGATCCGCATACACTGTCTCAGGAAAAACTCGCATTTTCTATTTCAGATATCCGCACCTTGTTCCTGTATAACATCCGCATTTACTCCTCAGAGATCTTCGCAATTCCTGCAGTGATATCCGCAATTTAGCCCGCACTTATATACTGTCTAACCTGCACTCATATACTGCCATGTGTCCGCAATGTAGTCCGCAGCGTTGTCTTCTTTCTTATCCGTAATGTAGTCTCCTGTTATACGCACTGTTATTTCAGAGATATCCAATATCTTGTTGTCCATAGTGACCGCATACCTCATCTATATATAGTGCACATTCCTTCAAGCAAGCCGACCATGCAGCTGTTAATTAGGCTGACTAGATAATATTCATCCCATCGTTAGAGAGGTCTTTCTTCACTTGTTTTTCATCGTTGCATTGAGGGCTGTTGTAGGCTTCTTCCGCAAGGTCTTGGAGCATATAACAAAACTAGATTGGACACTTAAATCAAACCTAATGGTCATCAAGAAGAAGTCCATCTACTTAATAAGTTATGCTCATGAAACCCATGAAGCAAATACAGCAGTAATATATTTTATTTTTACTTCTTCTTTTCCATAATTACATATTTACATAGTTAACATGAAGACCGACCTAGTTACACTTTTCAACACTTACCTTGTGTAATTACTAAAGGTATTATGTGATCGATTTCATGTAATTATAGATCATGATTCACAAGCGTGATAAAGGGTGATGTTAAGTTTAACTTGACACATATGAGGGTTCACCGTATCAAAACAGTTGTTGTAAATTGTAATATTCCCAACAGTAAATTACAGTAATAAGAGGCATCAAGAGACATTAAACAACTGCAAATAAAAATCACGCCATTAGAACACACATTGAGCCATGAAATTGAGCTGAGCCATTTTATTAATTTGTTGGAAATGAGTACAATGTAGGAACAGTTGGAGGCTCATCTTCTTCAGCTACACCATCCACTATTGAGCATGCATCTGCTGCTATTTTTGATGAGGATTCTGAGTATTAGTCTTTTGTCTTTATAGTACTTGCAGCCTCATAGTCTTTATTGTACTTGCAGCCACATATATATAATAAAGGCTGATTTTGAGATTTGGATATATAATAAACGCTGGTTTTGGATATTCTGATATTGCTATTTTCATTATGTGTCTGTGATCATTCATGAGTAAATGTGATGTAAATTTAGAGACTTATAGTTTATGCTTTGACATTGGACAATTTAATCATAATGTTTAAACTTTAAATGTAATAAATTATAATTTATCATGTCTGCTTTATGATTGCACATAACATTTCTTAAATGTCCTAAATTCTAATAATATATATATATATATATATATATATATATATATATATATATATATATATATATATATATATATATCGTGTTTCCCTGTTTCCAAAATTTGGGGGGCTCGCGTTTCATACCCGTGCCCATTCCGAAAACTCATTTCTGCTTCCCCGTTTCATGCAACTTAGCCTGATAGTCTTCAGACATGGAATTTAAAGCAAGTTTGACCATCTCAATGGCATGAGGAGTTGCTCCTACAGCTGCTAGCTGATCTCGATTCTCCTGAAGTCTAGGCAGGAACGGATCAATGCGCTCTCCCTTATGCATCCTGGTGGTCTGCATCTTCTACTCCAAAAACATCTTCCTCCCCTCGAAAGACCCCTAATATAGCGTGGCCAACACATCCCACATCTCCTTGGCTTTCCCTTTTCCAGAGATGTGTGAAACAATATGATACTTCACTCCGTCGAGGATCAACTGCTTGGCTTTAGCCATATTCTTCTTGAAGGCTCTTAACGGTGCGGCATCTACTAGTTCAACTTGAGCATTGTCGATAAAGTGCTTGAGGTCATGTTCATCTAGAAGGAAGGAAACCCTTGCCTTCCAGATTACGTAGTTGGAGGCACCCTCCAACCGGCCCTGGTCACGCAATCCACCAGTGACCATCTCACCCAACTACTGTCGATTTGTTGCCTCTATCTCTCTGCGCAGTCGGCTTTATGCACTCCCTTCTGGAGCAAGCCATGAACTTTGTTGCTTCTGCACAAGAAATCTGAGTTTCTTGGGCAAGAAACTCTCTGAGGTCATAAATCCCCAAAAAGTGTCTTCAACTACTCTTCTTGACGCTTCTGCACGTGCAATCACTGTTGCACAGCAAACTGCGTCCCTCCAGCTACTAATCTGCTTTGATCTGCTGTGTTGCTCCCTTTGCCTCTAGCAAACTGCAAACTGGAAAAATCCTACCTCTCTGTCGACTCACTTAGAGAGAGATTTTCCTTGCAAATCTAGCCCTCCTAGCTATGACTGCGCAATCACCTAGGAGATCAATCTGCTACTTATGCAACTCTTTGATCCCCGACTTTTCCTTCAACGTTGGATCTGTTGAAAGTGTTCTTTTGTTCCTCCTGTGCAAAGCTATACAAGCTCTGATATCATGTGAAAAATCCTCAAATCTAGAATCCTATTGTAGCAACTGGTATTAATTCTTCTAACTGATAAATTAATTATTCAGTTTATTGCTACAGCAACATCGAATTAAATGCATTGCAACCTTCACTAAATAAACTGTGGAAAAATACAAGTGCGGAAAAAAAAATTGAACAAGAATAGATCAAACACACATCTGACAGTTATTTTTGGACCAATTTCCCCGGAAACAACCCAATGCAGGAAAACTGATACAACAGCTGAGGGTTTATATATTATGCAGTAAAACTTTCAGAGTACAAGTCTATGATTGACACATCTGTCAAATCATGCAGAGAAACTGACAAGAAAGATCTTGTGAGACAAACCTAACTCCTCCACGAGAACTCGACATTGATCAACACCCAAAACGGACTGCCCTGTGCTGCCTCTGCGCAGTGACTACGTGACTCTGTGTCACAGCTACGGCTGTCCTTTGTCTCTGCGTTGGTCTCTCTGTTGGAAACTGAGGCCTTTTGGCCTTCAAAAAATCTCTCTGGGATCCGGCACTGACCCAACACTGTCTCCTCAGCAAAAATAAAACTTCCCTTCAGGCTCTGAGCAATGACTGCGTAAGCTCTGTCACTGGCTTTGTGCTACCTCTGTGGCTCTCACTATCTCCTCTGTTATGCCCTCTCTAGCTCAGGAATCCTTCCAACCGAAATTAATGTCCCTCTCGGCATAGAATCTCTAGATCAATGTTTCTCCCTGAGCACTGCTCACTAAAGAAATCGATCTCTTGATTCTTCCTCTGTCTTGTGTCAAAATGTGTTTTCCAAATGACCCTTCAAGCCATTCTTATAGTCTTCTCGTTGAAACTTCAACGACCCAGATTAGATCTCTAATCAATGGCTAAGATTAACTTTTGAATTGATCCGCCTTTTCTAGAACACTCACACCCATATTCTATTAATTCAATTTAATTATTTTATTTTCCTAAGTTTAGACTTAGAGTCCCTTTAAAAATAATTAATTATTTTAATAAAATACAATCCGGGAGGAATTTCCCCAAACGATTTGTGGGTTATCTGGAATGCATGTAATATTCCAAATTAGCAGTCAACGAATTGGAATATTAATTTTGATTAATTTTTCCTTTTTCCTAATGTTTAGCATAAATAAAGAGGGTAAGGGGACCCACAAATAAACTATGCAGCTAAAGTGATTTCCTATAGTCACTAGAGGCAAATATTAAGGTTGTAGTGGGGTCCATGTGGCCACCCACTCGAATGAGGCAACGTCCTAGTGGCAGTGTGGGAGAGGCAGCGCAGAGATAGGTCGGAGGAGGGGTAGCGCAGTCTAGGTGGGCCCAAGGAAAAGTTGGAGGCTCAACTTGGACAAAAGAGGATGAAAGCACCTCATTCCTCATTCATTCATCCATCTATTTTCTGTTTGATTGACTGTAGTACACTTGAGCTATTTAACCAAGTCTGCAGTGTTGTTTAGCACAGAGATTTCCGAGCGGAGATCTCAACCTCTACCTCGGGGAACTTCGAGTGCCCACTCAAGAGAGGAGTACCATCTAATTTTGGAGGAGCTTGCAAAGAGATACATTCCAAGAATACGTAGTCCCTTCAAGATAGTGCAGAGACCATTCTGATTGCAAAGTGATTGTGTAGTCCAGCTAAGGGAGAGTGTTGGGAAGAAGGGAAGCAGAGAAGATTTCCGCCGGAGGTTTGGAGGGGAGGCTAGCCACCTCCTACCAGGGATTCCAGCAGCACTGTGAGGACAAGTTTCCAGCAATTCAACCAGGAGACCGATTTCCCCAGCAAAGCAATGTGCCAAGCCCAAGGGGGCTATTTTCCGAGGTCGGAATTTCCGGAAACCCTTCGCGAGTTTTTGTGGGTCTTGTGAGTAGAGCCCGAGATTTTAATTCCGTAATTTTCTGAGCAAAGGAGCAGGCCCAACTCGCAGTCTAATTCCAACCAGCAGCAGCAGTCTAGCATTGGCAGTGCAGAGAAGGAGCCACGCAGAGCAGTTTTCCAGCAGAGTTTTCTATTCGGGTTTGAGCTATACTTCAGCTTGTCTTGTGCAGACCCAGGTGTCATCTTTCTGAGCACCTCTCATTGTACTCTTTCCCCCACAGAGATTAATAAAATGGCTCAAATGAATTTGGTTACGATTCCTATGTCTTAAATGTTATTTTCTGTTTTGCTGTAATTTTTAGTCTTGTGTGCTTTGTATTACTGTTTTTTCCCAATTTGGGATATTACAGCGGTATCAAAGCTCATAGACTTGGCTCAACATGTGGAGCAAGCGGCCTATGACACCGGAGGATAGGCAAAACATCACTTACCAGAGACAAAGGTATAGGAGTAGAGAAAGGAGGCTCGAGATTACACCAGATCAGGTAGACAACGTTCTGGTGGAAGAAGAAAGAGGAAAGGCACCCATGGCAGAGGAAAGAGATGAGGAAAAGGAGTTTGCTCAACTCCTTCTGAAGTTAGTACAGGAGCTCACCAAGAGGATTGAACTTCAACTTGAAACTAAAACTTGAGAAAAACAAAAAGGACACACATTCTTCTAATGATAACTTCACACTTTAAACTAATTAGAATGCTCTATTTTGAAAAGGATTCTTACTACTTCAAATAACAAATGATTAGAACACTCTGTCTTGGAAAGGAGATGGGGCAGAAGATTGGCGGAGATAAAAATCATAATGGAGTTCCAGGGGAATTCCAGATTGGAGAAAGATTCGGCACTTCCCATCACCCACCTAATCCTAACACTTCGCAGCAGGTGATGACACACACTCCACCATATTCTACAATTCCTACATTCCTAGCTTCGGGAGTAGGAGCAGGAGAGTCACAAGAGCCGTAGATGGCTCACTGTTGGGAATATTTTGTGGAGTATCAGTCCTATGGGCCAAAGTTTGGAGGTGCTCTCACCTTCAATGAGTTTTGTCAGCTAAAGAACAACAGCAGACCCAAAGGCCAGACCAGAGGAGGAGGGTACACACAGGGCAATGACTTGCATGGTATTGTGGGCAGACTTTTCCTGCCTAATTTTGATGGGTCATCAAAATGTTCAGCCAAGGCTTGGGTGGAGAAGTTGGACATTTATTTCTAGGTTAACCAGATGACGGAGGTAGAGGCCATCAAGGTGGTTGTGTTGCACTTAGAAGGGGAAGCCCATCACTGGAGGCTCCATGGGATGACTACGCTGTGTCACAAGAGTGACAGCGTATGATGATTTTACCCGGAGAGTGCTACAGAGGTTTGATCTGAAGGATCCGGAGGAGCATTTTGTGGAGCTAACCAAGCTCAAGCATGTAGGGAACCCAGAGACTTACATGTTGGAGTTCCTGAGACTCTTAGTGATGGTTCCAGAGTTGTCGGAACTGAGGAGGATCTACATGTTTATTGATGGTCTAGCAGAACCTTTGCGTGGACTAGTGAGGTCTAATCGGCCCACTACGTTGCAGGACGCAATGGGGAGGACCAGAGACTTGCAGGATGCTTTGCTGAGGACGAGGGCTCCCGTGCCCAACAGACCAACGTTCTAGCAGAAAGGGAGGGACGTGAGAGCCTCACCCCCGAGAGGGAATCAGGGCCGAGGGCTTTTGGATGATGATACCCGGAGGGATTTGAGGCGGAGGAAGCTCTGATTCACTTGTCAGGAGCCATGGGCTCCGAGTCACAGATGTGCGGAAGGGAAGGCACATTACATTGAGGTCTTCTCCGACAGTAAGGGGGAAGAGGATATATATGATGAGGTGGGAGGAGATGCCAGCACCGAAGCACCAGGGGGGAATCCTCCACCACCACCTCCTCCAACAGCAGGAGGATCAGCGTTTACACCTAGCGGACTTTCTGGGTGGGTTGTTTCTCCAGGTCGCAAGAATCGATATCTGGGTAAGAAAGATCCGGCCAGGTATCAAGATTGAATAGATCGGGGAGATAGATCCGGGTAAGATAGAGCCAGGTGGTCTAGTCGAGGTCTCAATAAGGTCTTTGGTCACAAGATAGAGATTCGAAAGTCAGGTGGGGTTCTTCCTTCCCCACCTCCATGAGGATGGTCTACAGGGTTCATAGCTACTCCTCTTACCTCAAAACGCTTACCCAACCAACGTTTAGCTCCGACTTTACCAAAACTTCTATTGTTCGCAGTGATATTACCCACTTGTCCTTGCATCTTTGCGTGGGGTACCCAAGTACCTAACACTGAGGGTCCGAGGGACAGTCCAAGGACAGCGTGTCTCGGTACTAGTGGACAACAGGGCTACGCACAACTTCATTGATGCCCAGATGGTGCAGAGAAGGGGCATACAGACACAGTGCTTTGATAAATTTTTTGTCCTAGTTCCGGGGGCCACGGCCATACAGTGTATGCATTATGTCCCAGCATTGACAGTGACCATGGGCACATATTCATTGACAGACCATTTTCTTGTAGTTGATATTACGAATACCAATATGGTGTTGCGAGTTCAGTGGCTCATCACCCTTGGTAGAGTCACCACTGATTGGCAGACACTGGAGATGGAATTTGTGGATAAGAAGAGTGGGGACTATTGATTTTATAGCATCGGGAAGTGTTCCCAGTCTCAAATTTCGTCGAGAGGCTTGGACAGCAGTTATCCAGAGAACCCAGAAATCGTTTGTGGAAATTCCACTCGGATCTTGCTTTATTAAAATAATTAATTATTTTAATGCAGACACCAAGTCTAAACATAGGGAAATTAAAAAATTAAAGGGTATTAATAAAGCAAAGTGTGAATCTTCTGTTGAATCTTTAATTAAACTGAGAGGGAAGGGGCGGTGAATCAGTTTAATACATACATAAACCTTTTAAAATTTTCACCAAACTTATTTACAGCTTACTATGTGAACAGTCTTAAAATGTTGCACCTAATATTAAATTAATGTGACACCATACTTATGTTGAGAGCAGCAAACAATTAAGCAAATTGAAAGAATCACATCAACACATAAGAAACACACATAGAGACAGGCTACAGCAGATGTAAGTGGAAACCCAAAAAGGGAGAAAACCACATCTTATTATTGTTGTGATGCAAAGGCAAGCTCCAACTCCCTCTCACCACTATTTTTCTACAGGCACCAACCTACAAGAGGCTCCTACCTCAATTCTGCAAGCTACAACTTGTATGGTGCCACCCACAACTCCTCTGTAATTTTCTGTGCACCAACCTACAAAGAGGCTCCAACCCCGCCGCCCAATAAATCGACAAATACACAAGGTCGACTTGATAGTAGAAAAGGCCCAACTTCCTAACTTATCAAACTAAATGGTTAGTCGATTTACTCAAATACGTCTCCGTCGAGCCCTTTTCGCTCTCGCTTTCTTGGGTACTCGCCTTTACCTCTATATTCTCGCCTTCTCTAGATTTACTCTCTAACATTTTTTCGCATATCCAAATTGATATTATTTATATGTAGAGTTCACATGATCGTTTGTATTTCACAAGGGAATTTGAGGATTGTGCTCATGACTCTTTGGCTTCGTCTATTCATTCCTTTATTTAACTAACTCATTTTAGATTTATAAATAAATATGTACAAATTTTCATGCCACAAGGATTTCTTTCTTTCCTCTAGGATTTGCCAATGCATCACAAACAATAAAAAATTTAATTACAACATTTACATTCAGATTCTCAGTTACACACTTCAATTTCACTCAGCTTCTTTTCTGGATTTTGGCTTGACTGGATTTGTCTTTTCTGCTGCTGTTTCTCTCCCTTTCGTTCTTGTAGGCTCTCTTCTTCATTGCAGTTGTATAACTGTGTTACATATAACTGTCTTTTAATATCACTGTTGGGCAATTTCAATACTTTCAATTTCTACAGTGGCAACCTTTGCATGCTGAATCTTTGTCAATACACTTGTAAGGATTCGGGTCACAAGGAATAGCTCCTAGAAGTCCAAATTTGGTAAATACAGAAAACACAAAATTTAATTATCAACTCATTGATAGCAGTAACACTGCACAGTCCCGTTTTCCCCAGGTCTTCCACATTTCTTTCGGTAGATAATTCAATATTTTCCACAACCTTTTAATTCAATGTATTCCCCACAGTACAATTCGGCTACAGTACAAGTGCGCCACCTTCCAACCTTAATCTCCCCACTTTATTTTAATAACCCAGCAACCCTTAAATAAACATCTTTAACGTATTCTGGACTTTTATTCTATCGTTGAACCTTATAACTAAGGTTCCAATGGTTAATAAATCCACATATAATGCTATATCCCTATATAGTCACGACCTCTCATTAAACCCGCAAACCTTAGTTCGGCACCAACAATCAGCAAGTGTATATATGCGTGGGTCCCAGCATTAACGGCCAACCACATCCAACAGCGGACATCACATCGCACGGCTTCTGATGATCCGACGGATATCGCTTGGGCAACTTGCACGAACAATAACGCGCGATGGCACGTCGTACCTTGGGTAACCTTCGCGCATCTATAGCAAGTGACCACCATCCGATGACCCCTTCCCAGATCAACGGCGTTCAACAATATTGCTCGGCTTCTTTGGTCGAACGTTAACGTGCGATGGCGCACTTTGATAGCGGTTTTCGTGGGTCTACCTTTGCTACGTGTCGACGTTTCTATGGAATCGCTCCCCAACCAGGAAATACCGCTTATCACCGAAAGGCGGTGCGATGCAAACCATAAACCGCTGTCACTGTTCACTCCAAACCACGCTCATTGTTCCTCTCGGTCACAGTTCCGCTCTCATGGTTCCAGTTCTGCTCCTCAATACACCATTTCGACTTAACTCTGCCCACTTGTGTTTCTTCTGCGCCTCTATTATACAACCTCCATTTTCGACGGAAACGCCTCCCTCTATATTGTCTCCTTCAATTTTCAACGGACCTTCATAATCCCTCACGAGGATTCATACCAATTCTGATATGGTCGGTCTTTCCTCGCACGACCATTAAATATTCACTAGATATACAAAAGCATATATTGTGGCACCAGGGTAAATATAGTTTCACAGTCTTATCCCAATAAATAACAATCCCTCTAATTGCTTCTACAGGTATGGCTAGGCATACTAGATAATTTCACTGACATCAATTTATTCCAATCCCATGCAGAATCACTATCAACTTGGTTGTACAAAAATCAACTATCATTCATCCAGAACTCATATGTTCATACAGGGTTTAACTCGATAGATGCACAATAATCCTGAAACATCTTCCTCATTATACAATGAATTAACTTAAAAACTTTTTGCTGGCTAGAGTTTAAATATCACTGGTGAATCATTATTCAACTTCCTAGTCTGCCTCTTTTCCTTGTCTTTCTTTCTCTGCTGCCTCTCTTTTTGCTGCCCTGTCTCTGTAAATTTACTCTTCCTCTGTTCTTCTCTGCTGACCTTCAACTTCCTAGCCTGCCTCTTTTCCTTGTCTGATGCTGCTCCTTTCTCCTGAAGCTCCTCTAAAATTGCCTCTCTTTTGTTATCTCTCTTTGTCTCTGTTTCCTCTGATGTCTCTGCTGCCTTTCTGCCCCTTGAATGATGTTTCAGGTGCTGCTCCTTTGTCATCTCCTTTGCCATCAATGAAAAAAATTCCAACAGTCTCCCCCTTTGGCATTGATGGCAACACATCCACCAATAATCCAATGCTTCCTCTGCCTATCTGATTTTCCTCCCCCTTTGACATCAATGGCAAAGGGTTGCACATTTCCTAGTTTGCTTTCTTCATTTCCTCTCTCTGAGATCTTTTGACTTTGTACCCTGCTGCTCCAAACTTTGGATTAAATCTAAAATTCTGATCCTTTAGCCTTTTCATTGACTCCTGTATGCTGGATGTATTCTTTCCATAAGCCTTTGATCCTGAGGACCTGTTTCATGGTTTCCTTGTTGGCTGATCTCCCCCTAGAATGATATTTTCGTTTCTGTTCTCCCCCTGAAACTGTGCTTTCTCTTTATATCAGAGAGTAGCATCTACAGATACTACCCCTAGTCTGTCTCTCAAATATTCAAATGGTTCTCTAGCAAGAGGTTTGGTAAATATATCTGTTGTTTGTTCTTTTGTTGGCACATACTCCAGCTTTACTATCTTCTAAGCCACTTGTTCTCGGAGAAAATGATACTTGATTGGAATATGCTTAGTTTTTGAGTGAAGCACAAGATTTTTAAATATACTTATAGCACTTGTATTATCACATTTGATTGAGATAGGTTCATCAATGCTTACCTTCATGTCTTGGAGAGTTTGCTTCATCCACATGACTTGTGTACAACATGCTGCTGCTGCTATATATTCTGCTTATGCTGTAGATAGAGAGATAGATGTTTGTTTCTTGCTTAACCATGCCACCAGACTTTCTCCTAGATAGAATGCACCTCCACTTGTGCTTTTCCTGTCATCTACACAGCTGGCCCAATCTGCATCTGTGTACGCTGTCAGAGTGAAGTTTTTACTTTTAGGATACCAAAGTCCATATTGTGTTGTTCCTTGTAGATATCTGAATATTCTTTTTACTGCCAGAAGATGGTTTTGTTTAGGTGCTGCTTGATATCTGGCCACTAGTCCTACTGCTAGCATGGTGTCTGGTCTTGATGCAGTCAGATACAATAGACTTCCTATCATGGATCTGTAGAGTTTTTTATCTATATCAGCAGACCCATCATCAGCGCACAACTTGCATCCCGTGATCATGGGAGTTGACACAGGTTTGCAATCCTCCATTTTGAACTTTTTCAGCATTTCTTTTAAGTATTTTTCCTGTGAGATGAACGTACCTGTGTTCTTTTGCTTAATTTGAAGTCCTAAGTAGAAACTGAGCTCTCCAATCATAGACATCTCAAACTCTGTTTTCATCTCATCAACAGACCCTTTTGCTAGTTCTTCTGTGTTGCTTCCAAACATAATGTCATCAACATATACTACAACAATTAAGAGTTCATTTTCATGGGCTTTTATGTATAGATTGTTGTCTACTCCACCTCTCTTAAAGCCTTGTTTTGCAAATATTTATCTAGTCTTGAGTACCAAGCACGAGGAGCCTGTTTCAGTCCATATAGAGCCTTTTTCAGTCTGCACACATAGTCTTCTTTGTCTGTTAAGGAGAAACCTTCTGGTTGTTCCATGTAGACTTCTTCTTCTAGTTCTCCATTCATAAATGCAGATTTCACATCCATTTGGTATATCTTGAAGTCTTGGTAGCATGCAAAGGCCAGAAACATTCTGATGGCTTCCATTCTGGCTACAGGAGAAAATGTTTCATCATAATCAAGTCCTTCAACTTGTGAATATCCTTTGCAAACTAGTCTGCCTTTATTCCTGATTACATGTCCTTGCTCATTCATTTTATTCTTGAATACCCATTTTGAGCCGATGACATTTTTCTCAGTGGGTCTAGGAACTAATTCCCAGGTATTGTTTTTCTCAATTTGGTCCAATTCTTCATTCATAGCATTTACCCAGGACTTGTCCTTGCTGGCTTCTTCAAATCTCTTTGGCTCAATTTGTGACAACATGGCTATGTATACCTCTTCAGTTTGTTCTGTTAGCTGCCTTCTTGTTTGGACCCCTACTCTCTTGTCTCCAATGATCTGATCCTCAGGATGGTTTTTCTAAGTATATCTTGAGGGAGCTTTAGAACTTAGCTCTGTATCTTCTGTTGTCTTGCTTGTTTCCTCATCATCTTGGTTTTCTTCTTCATGGTTGTCTGATGGATTGCAGCAGTCAGTATCTCTTGTATTGTTTGGAATTTCTTCATCAAATCTCACATTAATGCTTTCTACTATTTTCCGAAGAGTCTTGTTGTAGCACCTGTACCCTTTACTTTTGGATGCATATCCTAGAAATTTCCCTTCATCTACTCTTGCATCAAATTTTCCAAGATTTTCATCATTATTCTTTATGTAACACTTGCTTCCAAAGATTCTGAAATGTTTGATTGAAGCTGACTTTCCATGCCATAGTTCATAGGGAGTCTTGCCACTGCTTGGCCTTAAGTGAGTTTTATTAAAGATATGCACTACTGTGTGTACCACTTCTGCCTAGAAGGTTTGAGGAATATTATTCTCTTGCATCATGGCTCTGGAAATTTGTTGAACAGATCTGTTTGTCTCTCTGCTACTCCATTCTGCTGAGGTGTCCCTACAATAGTAAATTGTTGTTTTATGCCATGTTCATTGCATAGGTTTGCAAAGTCATAATTAGTGAATTCACCTCCTCTATCTAATCCGATGCATTTCAGCTTGCATCCTGTCTGATTTTCTGCTAATGCTTTAAATATTTTGAATTTGTCTAGAGCTTCTGATTTATTCTTGAGAAAAGCAACCCATTTCATTCTGGAGAAATAATCTATTATCAGCATGAAGTAGGATTCTCCACTTGGTGTTTTAGTTCTTGCAGGTCCACATAGATCCATGTGCACAAGATGGAGTGGTCTTCTTGTTGATAACTCCTCTTTGGCCTTGAAGGATGTGCGAGTCTGTTTGCCTAATTGACATGATTTACATATGGTATTAGAAGGTCGCTTTATTTCTGGCATGTTTCTGACAGCTTTCTTCTTACTTAGTCTGATGATGTGATCGAAGTTGAGATGTCCCAACCTTTTATGCCATAACCATGACTCTTCTAGTTTGCTAAGATGACATGCTTCATCTTCCTCTTTCACAATGTAAACATTACTTTCTGTTCGAACTCCTTTGAGCAGAGTCTTACCTGTGGTGCTTGATCTGACTTCACAATCTTGAGCTCTAAAAAGAACTTCACAGCCTTTGTCACACATTTGACTAACACTTAGTAAATTTGCTTTCAGCCCATCTACAAATAGTACATCTTGGGCCCTTCCTCTGCCATTGTCTATGCTGACTGAGCCTTTTCCTTTTATCTTTCCTGACTTATCATTGCCAAAAGTAACATTGCCAGATTTCTTTTCATCAAGAGTTCTAAACTTACTTTTGTCTCCTGTCATGTGTTTAGAGCAGCCACTGTCCAAATACCATTGGCTTTTCAGATCTTGAGCAGTTAGAGCCAGGTCACACTTATTTACCTTCTTTATCCACTGGAGGCACCCTTTTGTTTGGTATCTTTTGTGAGGTGATGAACTACATCTTCTTAGAGGACATTTGGAAGGTATATGTCCAACTTGATTGCATACACAACATTTGATCATAATTTTTGTAGAATTATGAGTATGAACAGAATTTCTTTGATTCATAAACCTTCTTGAGGTGTTAAACATCAATCTTTGTCCATACTTTCTACACTCAATGATTTTATGGCCAAATTCCTTACAATAAAAACAATAACCATAGAAACTATTTGCATACCTGATGTAAGGTTGTCTCTTCCATTTGTTTGCTTGGGGCAGTCTCTTCAATGTTTGCATCTTTCGCTAGTTTGAATTACTCCTCCTTGCATGACAATATGCAGCAATGTGTCCCAGCTTGTGGCAGACACAACAGGTGGCATTCTTCATTGGAGGGAAGAATCTCCTTTGATGGTTTCCAAATTTTACATACTCAGGGGTCTTAGTATTTATTATATTCTTTGCTACTAGTGGTTTCTTCTGATCTCTGTCTTCCTTATTACAGGTTTCTTCTTTTGTAGGAATTGTTTGAGTTGCTTCATCATTCTTATTTGCTTTTACAAAAATAATCTCTCTGTCAACCTTTTCTTTGTCTTTACTTGATTCTCCTTCATAGCCTATTCCAGTTTTTATCATAGGGGATCTTTGAGCAACCAGAATTTCATTCAACTTACTAGAGCTTGTTGTTTGAGAAGAGTTTATAACCACTCTCCTT
Source organism: Pinus albicaulis (assembly GCA_034641835.2). Classification (NCBI taxonomy): domain Eukaryota; kingdom Viridiplantae; phylum Streptophyta; class Pinopsida; order Pinales; family Pinaceae; genus Pinus; species Pinus albicaulis. The sequence goes on along the minus strand of CM076582.1, from coordinate 793,473,192 downwards.
TGAGCATTTTCTAGTTTCTTCTTGAGACATACAACTTCTTCTTCCAGCTTCTCTTGTTCTCGGGTTTTATCCTTGATTTGCTGAAGTAACATGTCTTCTATCTTCTTGGCTTCTACAAGCTCTACCTTCAGCTGCATGAGGACTTCTGAGTTTTGTTCTTCTCTTACATACTTGAGAAGAATGTCCTTTTGTTTTCTGCACTTCAGTTTGAGTCTATCAATCTCCTCCAGAGCACTTCTTAGCTCCCCCTCAAGGTCGACTTCCCCTTCTTCTTCTTCATCTTCTAGCAGGAGTCCTTCAAGTTCTTCTATGGCCATCAATAAGAATTCGGAGGTTCCTTCTTCACTTGAGGGTTCATCTGAATCTTCAGATGTACTGCTGTCTTGTTGAGCATAGAAGGATTTTCTGCTGAACTTCTTTCCTTTCTGCCAGTTCTTTGATTTATTTTTCTCCGACTCTTGAGCCTGATTCCTTACTTTCTTGTGAGGACACTTAGCAGCATAGTGTCCCACTCTTCCACAGTTAAAGCATTTGAAAGGAAGTTTACCTTTGTATTTACCTGAGCCTCTATCCAATTTCTTGACAAATTTTGCCTCTTCTTCATCCGAGCAAGGGCATATGTCTTCCTCTTCTTCTTTCTTCTTTTCTGTTTTAAAGGCTGCCTCCCTTGTACTTGGCTTCTTCTGTGGGAGCCTCATCTCATATGCTGTTAGATTTCCAAGTAGCTGGTTCATGGTCAAGGTCTCCCAATTAGTTGTTTCTTCTATTGCAGACACCTTGGGATTAAACCTGGATGGAAGAGATCTTAGAATATTTTGCACAATTATACTTTCTGGCATGGTTTCTCCAAGAGCTTTCATATTGTTAACAATTTCTGCAACTTTTAGGAAGAAACTGGCAATGTCTTCATCATCATTCATTTTTAAGTTTTCAAACTGGGCTCTATAAACTTGAAGTTTGGCAGTCTTTAATTTATTTTCCCCCTCATGGATGTTCTCCAGAGTATCCCACATTTCTTTGGCAGTGTCTTTGTGCATTACTTTGATAAACTCTTCTTCACACAATCCATTCAGGATGGCATTCATGGCTTTTGCGTTAGCCACAAAATCTTGTTTTGTTTCTTTCTCTCTGTCAGTTGCCTTTGGGGCATATCCTAATTCCACGGCAGCCTAGACTTCTATTCCTAGAGACATTATGTATGTCCTCATTCTGATTTTCTAGAAAGCATAGTTTTCACCAGTGAAGAAAGGGGCTTTATTGGTTGAGCATCCTTTTTTACTTTCCATCTTGGGAACCTAGGATCTCCTTTCAGTTGTTAGACTTGTACAAAGGAACCTTGCTTTGATACCAATTGTTGAATCTTTAATTAAACTGAGAGGGGGGGGGGGTGAAACAGTTTAATACATATATAAGCCTTTTAAAATTTTCACCAAACTTATTTACAGCTTACTATATGAACAATCTTAAGATGTTGCAGCTAATATTAAATTAATGTGACACCATACTTATGTTGAGAGCAGCAAACAATTAAGCAGATTGAAAGAATCACATCAACACATAAGAAACACACATAGAGACAGCAGATGTAAGTGGAAACCCATAAAGGGAGAAAACCACATCTTATTATTGTTGTGATGCAAAGGAAAGCTCCAACTCCCTCTCACCACTGTTTTTCTGCAGGCACCAACCTATAGGAGGCTCCTACCTCAATTCTACAAGCTACAACTTGCAAGGAAGCACCAACTCCCTTCAATTTTTTGCAGGTACCAACCTACAGGAGGCTCGAACCTCAGTCAGCTACAATTGATAGCTATCAAGCTGCAACTTGATAGGGAAGCTCCAACTTCCTCAATTTATCAAACTGAATGTTTGCTGATTTACCTCAAATATCAGCTCTGTTCTATAGCTTCTCTTTCTGCTCTTATTTTCTTAATATTCTCTGCCTCACACTTCTATATTCTGCCTTCTCTATATTTACTCTCTCTAACCTATTTCTGCATATCCAGTTGATATTATTTATAGAGTTCCTCACATGACTGTTTGTATTTCACAAGGAATTTTGAGTGAACAGTCATGACTCTTTGGCTTCTGTCTATTCATTCCTTTTATTTAACTCATTTTAGATTTATAACAATATGTACAAATTTTCATGCCACAGTGGGATTTGTTCTTTTCCTTAGGATACTTGCCAATGCATCACAAACAATAAAAAATTTAATTACAACATTTACATTCAGATTTTCAGTTACACACTTCAATTTCACTCAGCTTCTTTTCTGGATTTTGGCTTGACTGGATTTGTCTTTTCTGCTGTTGTTTCTCTCCCTTTCGTTCTTGTAGGCTCTCTTCTTCATTGCAGTTGTATAACTGTGGTACATATAATTGTCTTTTAATATCACTACTGGGCAATTTCAATACTTTCAATTTCTGCAGTGGCAACCTTTGCATGTTGAATCTTTGTCAATACACTTGCAAGGATTCGGGTCACAAGGAATAGTTCCTTTTTGTAGAAGTCCAAATTTGGTAAATACAGAACACACAAAGTTTAATTATCAACTCATTGATAGCGGTAACTCTGCACAGTCTCGTTTTCCCCAGGTCTTCCACATTTCTTCCGGTAGATAATTCAATATTTTCCACAAACTTTTTAATTCAATGTATTCCCCACAGTACAATTCGGCTACAGTACAAGTGCGCCACCTTCCAACCTTAATCTCCCCACCTTATTTTAATAACCCAGCAACCCTTAAATAAACATCTTTAATGTATTATGGACTTTTATTCTATCGTTGAACCTTATAACTAAGGTTCCAATGGTTAATAAATCCGCATA